>BQKZ01003046.1:31419-54616 GCA_036244855.1 Temnopleurus reevesii | reverse complement strand
GGGGGGCGGTCGGCACCCTCGATCTCCTCTCTTGTTGACCCAATATACATAACTATTTTAAAATGATCCGTTGCGGGGATAGTGATACAAAGGAATTTATTTATTAACTAATAAAATGCATGCATGCTGCTTTCTGCTATCATCATGAGGCTTTATAAGTATTACACCAAAATAATAGTTATGCTTCTTTACGGGTGCAAATACATTTACTCATATATTCAGCAGAATAATGAAAATATTACACGAATAAAAATACATTCAGGGAAACCATTCAGTTGCATATTTCATACCAATATAGACAGCATAATTATGTAAGCTTATTATACACGTGTTGTAACCGAATGATGCAAATTTTTTTCAATGGGCTATATGATCAAGATTATTCATTTCCACCGATCTAGAATTCTAAACATGGTTGTATTCGCAAACTTTTATCGATACAATATGAATGTAACATATCAAATAAATCGTCACCGTTCTTACGAACCGGCCTACTATAGCGAGGAGTGGTTGAACGAACCAGTCGTATCAATTTAATTGAACAATTGAAATTAATGCTATTGAAGTAACATGAATTTAAGTGGTATGTCATTGTACTTGACGCTATGTCAGGTTTTCTACTTGTTCAAGCAGCGCCCCTGTAGTTACAGGCCGGTTCGTAAAAAGGCTGACGATATAACATGACAAAATAAAAACCTCATAGAAAATAAATTTGAAATGTTCGGACCACTTAAAAATGCAAAGAGATCACAACAGCTTGTACAAATTAATAGAAAACGATTAATTAAATTGGACTTTGGGAACCCCTCATTTCCCTGACAAATACCCCCTCCAAAAAGTATAGTGAGGCTTCAGTAAATTTTGCCCAAGTTAGGTTACCTACATTTCGCTCCCCTTACATTCCCAAAAGGCGCTCCAAAATACGCAAAGTTTCTCTTTTTTTTTATCAGAACTTCAAATCCCAAGTCGGGTACCCCAAATTTGCGCCATATATTAGCAAAAATACGTTACGAGTTACTAACTTTGCCCAAGTAGAGTCACAACTAAGGGCCATGGAGAACAGCATTTCATGCGCCTCGGACGTTATTTCAGTTATAATTAGGTGGTCTGTTGAACGGACTTGACGTTTTTGCGCACATATAGTGTCATTTATCAAACGGGTAGGGTATCCTGATGACTAAGACCTTGGTAGGTAATGTCATCGTCGTCATACACAATAGATTGAGTTCCAATCATCGTATTCTGGTATGGATTTTCTTCTCCATTTATCTTGATCTCATGCCTTGTATCTACGCTTTTGGTCATGACGTCATACGCGTCATAATCGTTTGGTAGTTCGATGTCGTTAGCATAGATGGACTCGAGCTGTTCGTTATTTTGACCACCGCTAACACCGGCTACCTTTTGAGGGCCAATGATTTCAAGCCCATATGCGGGATTGTCCATTACTGTTGGTACTTTAGTGTCGGGACTGGGGCTTGCAAAATTGTGCTCATGAGTACTGTCATTCTGCGGACGTCTTGGCGCCACTACTGGCTTCTTTGGCTTCACAGGCTGCTGTTTGGCCTCATTTGCTTCTGCAGGTTTTTGCGGTTTGGGTTCCACGACGGGCTTCTTTTTACGCTTCTGCAAGCCGTCTAATGTGGATGTTGTGATGGTGAGACCTTGATACGGGTTTACAGCAGATGCATCAGGGATTGTATAGAAGCTTTCGTCGGTAATAACGTTTGCGAATGCTTCCACCTTGGGTGTAAGTGTGTTGCTCGACGATGCGCCAACTGGTGCGTAGAAGTCATCGTTTGTTGAGTCCGGTCTCGGGACTCGTGCTTCATGCTCAGCGCCATTTTTAATTGGTCCAACAGCGGAATACTCGTCTTCATCAAAAGAATCCCTATTTGGAACCCGTCCTTTCACGTTATTGTCACTGCAGATTGGTCCAACGGCGGAGTACTGATCGTCATCAATTGACTCTTGTTTTTGCTTAATTAGTTCCATATAGCCGCCATTTTTATTTGGTCCAACGCCTGAGAACTGTTCCTGTCCTTCAGCAGAATCCTGTTTTGGGACCCATGGTGTCACAGAAATGCTTTTCTGGATAGGTCCAACGGCCGAATATTCTTCTTCATCGACGATATCTTGATTTGCAACTTTAGATTTAGAGACATCATCGTGGATTTGTGTAACGTTTTGATATTCGTCATCGGAATTCGGACTTACAACTCTGGTCACTTTTCCATTGTCATTGGATATATGTCCGATAGGAGTGTATTGGTATTCATCATCATGACCATTTGCAGAAATATTCTGTGTTCTCGATTCACTTTCGGCTGAAACAACTGCGCTGTACTGATGTGGTTCTGAAAATCTGTTTTCAACATTGCCCAAACGTTCCTCTGCCCGTCTACTGTTTTTCCGTTTGCGCCTAAATTGATAAGGAAAAGAAAATCAGAGAGTAACATGATATCTCATTTTAACATGTTCTAACCTTAGGATTTGTCTACAAATGTTTGTGCTGACGCAAGTTTTATATTTTTCATTCATAAAGTTGAATGGTTTTAACAGAATCATATCGTTTCAAGTTATTCTTAATGAGTAATACATGTTTTGGCTAGGTGATGTCCAAACAGATGTAAGTCAAAGGGGGTGATTCTAGAGAGTTGCAATTGATCGCAAATCAACTGCAAATCAGTTGCAAAATGCAACGCGTATTTTCATTCACGCATAGTATGCACTTCTAACAAGATGAGCATGAGACAATGATTTTGATTGGTGCGTTCCGATCAGGAGCAACTTTCGCTCAATTACAACTTTCGAACAACACCCCCTAAATCGGCTGTGATTAATGATAAGTTATACCCCATCTCCATATTACGTAGACAAGGGTATGATATAGAATAGAAATAAGTTTTAATTAATTAATTAATTTTAACTCACCTCTGACACAAAAGGATGATAATGATAATCACTGCGATGAGGAAACACACGCTAATCACCACGGTATATATCGCTGCAATATTTCGTTCTTCAGAGACAAAAGGGTAAGAAAAAAGAAGGAAAATAGATCAAATAAAATCATCATGAATGGTTATGACAGACTTCAGAAGAGGGTTATGGCAGACCTCCGTATGTATGCATCTTCTGACATTGTTATCCAACGGTTGTATATTACTTTGTAATTTGTTGGATAATTTTCATTTATATAGAAAATGTGGGAATGCTGTTCGAAACTTTTTAAAAAAATACTGAAAAAAATTATTACTTCACAGTTCGATTAATTTGATTTACATAATTATATCCCTCACCTTCATGATAAACGTGCTTATATAGTCAGGCAGATATGTGACAAAAAATGGCCAAGTTGCTCGGATCCCGCAGAAAGCGTGAAATTTGGCATATAGGGTTTTTTTTGAGGCGCTGATTTAAAAAATTGCCGGCCACAGACGATCCGAGCATCGGGTCGGCGGCCATCTTGGATTTCAAAATGGCCGCCGATTGGCTGGTCTATTTACCCGAAAATGAAAAAAAAAATGAAATCAACACCCAAAAATACCCACACGTACCAAATTTCAGTGCCCAATGCGGTGTAGAACGGGAGAAAACCACGATTGGTCATTTTCAGATGGCGGCCATCTTGGATTTCAAAATGGCCGCCNGGATATATGTCCGATAGGAGTGTATTGGTATTCATCATCATGACCATTTGCAGAAATATTCTGTGTTCTCGATTCACTTTCGGCTGAAACAACTGCGCTGTACTGATGTGGTTCTGAAAATCTGTTTTCAACATTGCCCAAACGTTCCTCTGCCCGTCTACTGTTTTTCCGTTTGCGCCTAAATTGATAAGGAAAAGAAAATCAGAGAGTAACATGATATCTCATTTTAACATGTTCTAACCTTAGGATTTGTCTACAAATGTTTGTGCTGACGCAAGTTTTATATTTTTCATTCATAAAGTTGAATGGTTTTAACAGAATCATATCGTTTCAAGTTATTCTTAATGAGTAATACATGTTTTGGCTAGGTGATGTCCAAACAGATGTAAGTCAAAGGGGGTGATTCTAGAGAGTTGCAATTGATCGCAAATCAACTGCAAATCAGTTGCAAAATGCAACGCGTATTTTCATTCACGCATAGTATGCACTTCTAACAAGATGAGCATGAGACAATGATTTTGATTGGTGCGTTCCGATCAGGAGCAACTTTCGCTCAATTACAACTTTCGAACAACACCCCCTAAATCGGCTGTGATTAATGATAAGTTATACCCCATCTCCATATTACGTAGACAAGGGTATGATATAGAATAGAAATAAGTTTTAATTAATTAATTAATTTTAACTCACCTCTGACACAAAAGGATGATAATGATAATCACTGCGATGAGGAAACACACGCTAATCACCACGGTATATATCACTGCAATATTTCGTTCTGCAGGGACAAAGAGTGGGGAAAAAGAAGGAAAATAGATCGAATAGATCAAATAAGATCATCATGATTTCCAGCTATTTGTACAAGAATGGTTATGAGAGACTTCAGAAGACAAATGGCAGACGTCATTATTTGTTTATCTTTAGACTTATCTAATGGTTGTATATTACTTTGTAATTTGTCTCATTTTTTTTTTTTTTTTTTACAGAATATTGAAAAAATTATTACTTCATAGTTCGATAATATCATCACATATGTAAATTAATTTGATCTACATAATTATGTCCGCCACCTCCATGATGATATGCTTATATATTTTAAGATTGATCTTCGTTGCGCTTAAAAACATCCATATTAAGCGCCTACTAATTTTGTTGTATTATCATTATTATTATTATCATTGTCATTATACTCGCTTAATATCGGTGTTATCATGTTGACGTTTGGTCCTACTTTTTACGTGTGATTGAACAAAAAACAATACCAACAGCTATGAATATGATAAATTAGCAGTACACCTGCCCCAGTGATCATATCGTCCGTGTTTTCACGAAATAACGGAAACCAACGGGCATTGTTGCATGAAGATAAAGAAATCCCGACATAGCGCCAATTCAACGGGCATCCTATCGAACGACGTGTTAATTCTGTGGAAGAACACGTTTCAATGGATTTGTAACTCATTTCGTGTAACAGCACATTTTGGCTTCCGTCACTTCGTGAAAACGTGGACGATATGACCAAGGAGTTCACAAGCGATTTGTTTGTAGTTTTCGTGGCGAGGAAAATACTTACTCTTTCTCGGTAATGGGTAAACTGTGATGTTTGAAACCGTGGTCGTCATCATAAGATCAGTGGTCACGGTCTCCATATCTGACGTCATCATCGATGTCATTGTTGACGTAGATGGCGCCGTAGTCGGTGTCACTTGGGGAGTAGACGGCAGTGTCCGGGTCGTCAAAGACCAAGTGGGTACCGGTGTGGTGTCAGGAGTGGGATTGTTGAGTTCGTTGGGAGGTACTGTAGCCATTTTGAAGGGGTGAGAATTCGTTTTTTTTTTAAGATTTAGTTTCGAAAGAGATTTTGCAATTAACTCGATAGTCCAGTGACAGAAATTCGTAATTCCATGATTTGTGCGATCAGTAAGTTGGGTATCAATTTCCATACGCTTTCATAGTGGACAAAATCTTTGGACGCATTTTTTTTTAAAGCGGCCAACTTGAATGTACACCTTTGTGTCACTAGCCGCTCGAATTGACATCCACAAACGGACAAAACATGAAACTAGGAGGACGTTTCGATTAAATAATTTTTGTGTTGGGTAGATAAATAATTAACTGAAATAATTCTTGCCTAATCCCAACATGGAAAAAACAAAGATTGGCAGTGGTTTTACCGAGGTGCTGTGACAACATTTCACAGAAATTCTCAGTAGGAATCGAACCCACGATGTCCTGATGACGAGACAGGTGTCTCACCACTAGACCATCGAGAGCCAATGGTAGTGACGGGGCTCAATTCGTGTTATAGCATTTTCAAGAGCAACGCTTGTAGTTATGTATAAAATTTCATGTTCAACGTACATAAAGACGCAGATTTGGGCACTAAACGTTAAGATTAATGTGCCATTTGCTTGCTGAGGAACCTGAAATATATGTCGTAAAATAGCTTATGACTGCAAAAAGGGCAACACAAAGTAAAGAGAAAAAAAACCAGGTGAAACAGCTGGACCCCATGATCCTCTGGATCCGCCCCTTGATCCGCCCTTGGAGTGAAAAATGAATCCAACTTACTTGTACGACATGAAACACTTGCATCACGTCTTTTGTCCCGCCCCTTGCAAGCATCTTGTCGGCAGCCGGCTTGGTCGAGACTGTTCGCATCTGCCAAGAAAATTTAAATACTTTTAAAATTTCAGTCATTTTAGTACATAGATTATGATAAACGCAGCAACTGCAGAGGAATAGTCGGATATGAGGAGCGATCAGAAGAAGAGGAAGGAGTGATGTGATATCGTATTTTACCCAAGTATATGGAAAATGGCGAACCCGTCTACAAAAAAAAGAACTACGAGCACATAGATGTCTGAGTATTCTGTGGTTTTCGTCAAATATCTCGGGAGGGTAAGGTCACATTTCCATTAGATAGGAAAAAAAATAGGACACCCATTCTAAGCTTCTAACGACTCCTCTCTGTGACGATATAAGTATAAGTAACTACCCGGTACGTCTTGATCAAAAGCAAGTCTTGATAATAGAGCCTCGCCTGTAATCACGAATATTACCGATCAGTTGAATAAATCCCAATGATTAAGAGCGTTAACAAGACCCTTTAAAAGAAGAGTCTACCCAAAATGCTAATTTTTTAACAGTTAGCAGAAAAAAATTAGTGAGTAAAACAAAAAAAAAGTTTGAAGAAAATCGGACAAGTAATACAAAAGTTATGAATTTTTTAACGATTTGAAAAATGGCTAAATCAGTGCAAATTTCCAGAGATGTTGCCAATTTAATGGCATCATGGGTGCACAACTAACTAGAGTTTTTATTATATATATATATATATGGTGGAAAATTCATCATTTTTACAGAAAGTTGCAAAGTGTGTATGAATGTAACCATGCAAATAGTGGATCTACATATCTATCATAAAGATATCCTATGGATAAAGTTTTGAGGAAATTATGTCGTGTGGGGGGAAAAAGTAACATTTTATGACATTGATATAAATGTACTAAATAGTCAGTTGTGCACCTTTGACGTCATCAGTTTATCTAAATACATAAATATGCATAACTCTCTTATTAGCAGTCCAATTTTTCACAATTTTTTTTTGTTCTGTTCATCTGGTTTTTGTGCTACTATGGAAGAATTATTATTTTGGGGTAGACTCTTCTTTTAAGAATGTTAACAAGACCGTGCATGTAGAGTGTCATGAGGGGAGTTCCCCTTGCTTTAAGAAATCCCGCCTGATCCTTCGTGATCACAAACAAACTACTGACAAATGGATGTAATTTGTTTATATTATTTCTTTCTTTCCAAAGTACCCTGCAATGTCATATCCCATCGCTGACAATCTGCCAAAGAGACAGAGAGAGAGAGAGAAAGAGAANTGCGGTGTAGAACGGGAGAAAACCACGATTGGTCATTTTCAGATGGCGGCCATCTTGGATTTCAAAATGGCCGCCGACCCGATGCTCGGATCGTCTGTGGCCGGCAATTTTTTAAATCAGCGCCTCAAAACACCTCTATATGCCAAATTTCACGCTTTCTGCCCGATCCGAGCAACATTTTCACATATCTGCCTGACTAAATATATTTCGAGATTAATCTCCGGTACGCTTTAAACATCCGTATGAAGCGCCTACTAAATGGTATGTATTATTATTACCATTATTATTATCATTATTATTGTTATCATTATCATTATTATTATTATTCTCCTCGCTTAATATCGGTGTTAACATTTATGACGTTTGGTCCTACTTCCACTTGTGATTTCACATAAAAACAACACCAATAGCTATGAATCTGATGTATGACAAAATTAGCAGTAACACCATATAAACTAGTTTCGAAAAATTAAGTCGAACGCAAATTCAATGGTCCTTTGTAATGCTATTCAAATCGGAACCGGCTTGTGATTATTGTGTCCGCACAATTGAATACACGGCGTACGATTCTATTGCCTGTGACCCTCTTAACTTTTCGGAAATAGTTTATATCGCATTCAGTACACCTGCCCCAGTGATCATATGACCAAGGAGTTCATAACCGATTTGTTTGTAGTTGTGATGACGAGGAAATTACTTACTCTTTCTTGGTAATGGGTAAACTGTGATGTTTGAAACCGTGGTCGTCATCATAAGATCACTGGTCTCGGTCTCCATATCTGACGTCGTCGTTGCTGCCATAGTTGACGTAGATGCTGGCGTAGTCGGTGTCGCTTGGGAAGTAGACGGCAATGGCTGGGTCGTCAATGACCACGTGAGTAGCCGTGTGGTGTCAGGAGTGGGATTGTTGAGCTCGTTGGCAGGTACTGTAACCATTTTGAAGGGGTGAGAATTAGTTCTTTTTTAAATTTAGTTTCGACAACAATTCGATGTGTCAGTATCAAGAACGCTGGTACGAAAAAATAAATAATGTTCACGATCAACGCTTGTAGTTTTGTATGACATTTCATGCTCAACACACATATAGGCGCTAGATTTTGGCTTGAAACATAAAGATTAACATGTCATTGGTTGGTTAGCTACCTCAAATATTGGTAACAAAAAACTATAGCCTATGACTGCAAAAAAACCCACAACAAACAAACAAACAAACAAACAAACAAACAAGGCTTAACAAAATAAAGAAAGAAACAAACAGATGAAACAGCCGGACCCCATGATTCTCTGGATCCGCCCCTTGATCCGCCCTTGGAGTGAAAAATGAATCCAACTTACTTGTGCGACATGAAACACTTGCATCGCGTCTTTTGTCCCGTCCCTTGCAAGCATCTTGTTGGCAGCCAGCTAGGTCGAGACTGTTCGCATCTGCCAAGAAAATGACAATAAAGTTTTAGAATTTCAGTCGTTTCAGTGAGAAGAATATGATAAACGCTGCAGTTGCAGAGGAATAGTCGGATAGAATAAGAAATGATGATAAAATGGCGCAAGGGTATATAGGTAGAGGGGGGGTCAATGGATTCAGGATAACTCGTCCACAAATGCCAGAAAAGGGAATAATGTACAACTAAACGTCCTACCCATGGCGTTAATTTCCTTCAGCAAGAAATTCATCCACACTGTGCTGCACTCAACCCAGGTGAAAAATGGGTACATGGCAGGAATGTATTCCTTGGAAAGCTCGAGCGCCTAACTGGCTTGCTCGGCAGTTTTAGCCAGGGTAACAATATGGAACCTAGTATCAAGCGCAGTAGAGTTTATGCATACAGTGATTCCGCTATATAAATGGACCTATTGTTATAAACGTTCACATACCATTCCATGGCTTTTCGTTAACTATCATGGTAGGATAAGGTCACGATTCATCAAATAGGAAAGGAAATAGGACATCCTCTTTAAGCTTCCAGCAACTCGTCTCTGTGACGATATAAGAGTGAGCAACTACGTGTTGATCAAAAACTAGTACTTGATAATAGTGTTTGGATAATGGAGCCTCGCCTGTAATCATGAAGATGACAAATCACTTAGATAAATCCCAAATGATATTAATCTACAAATAACCGCCCCGTTTCTTGGTTATTAAGAGTGTCGACAAGACCCATCACAGTCTCGGGAGGGGAGTTCGTGATCACAAACAAACTACTGACAAATTGATGTAATTTGTTTATATTATTTCTTTCTTTCCAAAGTACCCTGCAATGTCATATGCCATCGCTGTCAACCTGCCAAAGAGAGAGAGAGAGAGAGAGAGAGAGAGAAAGAGAGAGAGAGAGAGAGAGAGAGAGAGAGAGAGGAGATAAGCAGAAAGAGAGAGAGGGAAAAAAGAGAGTCAAGAGGAGGTTGAGAAGCAGAGTGAATAAAGAAGACAGGATGAGCGACAAAGATTCATTGTGAGCAGAAGAGACAAANTACATAAGACGTTCTCTTCAATTTAATATTAAGAGATTGTTTTCAAATCTATTAACGCATGGCACCAATTAAAACATACGCGTTTTTAACATTCACATTTTAATACATTAGTAAGTGCATATGGCATATGGCTTATTATACGAGTAGATCCTCCGCCTTTTCGATATATGACAGACCTCGTAATAAAATCGATCTATCACTTTATATCTGAGTCTCGTTAATAACGGTTTCTATGTAAGCTAAATTCCTTTGCTAATTCCCATTTATCCTCCGTTGATTTGTGGGTATATATACGGAAGCAAAGTGATCTTACGTGCTTGGAATCTTAAATGAGCCTTTAAATGTTAAAGATGTTAAAACGGATTGGATGACCAGATACAAAGTATGAGAGAGAGAGAGAGAGAGAGAGAGAGAGAGAGAGAGAGAGAGAGAGAGAGAGAGAGAGAAAAGAGAAGGGGGGGGGGGGCAAATGGAACGTTCAAGTCTAATTACAGGAATGGATAGGAAATTGTATGCAATTTCTGCTTACCAGAGTTCGGTTCACAACGTTTTAGCGTCACAACCAACCCTTGCTCATCGTTTACAAAAGGTGGATCAAGAAATAACGTCTCGACACCGATGAAACCCAGTTGACGACACACAGTGGATGCGATATTAACATCCCATTCTCCAGCACACAGTCTGACCCATCTTTTCCTGCCTCTTCGTACAAGATCAGTGAAGATCTCCACTCGACCTGCGCTGACGCCATCTGAGGATCCACTGCTGTCGACTAACCTCACATCTACCAAAGATAAAATGAAGGAGGTGGTATGAGTATTAAGGTGGTTTTCTTTGCATTATTGGACAGCTACATACATCTATGGCAAGTGCTCTTTGGTGTGTAGACTCAAAGAGGAGGCACAATAAGCCAGAGTGTGCTTCCTATTGTTTGCAGAGCCTTATTGGCTGGTGGATTGGGTTATGTAATCCCTACTTCAGAATTAATGCAAAACAGATAGTGTTGAACGTCAAAAAAATGACGACAAGTCCTGAAAGACTGCCGAAATCTGCCAAAATTATCACATTTTTTGCGTTTTCGACTCTTCATGGCACTTTCCGACGCTTTGTATGACCGTTAAGATTCCCGTAAAATAAATTGGGTCATGTACAATTAATCCGTACGCCGTGTATTGAAATGTGCGAATACAACAATTACAAGCCGGTTCCGATTTGTATAGCATTATTAGGAGTATTGAATTGATGTTCGACTTAATTTTACGGAAAGAGTTTATATCGTGTTCTGTAAACTTAATGACTACGCGCAATAGCCAGAGCGTGCTTTATATTACTTGCAGTACCTTAGCTGGTGGCTTGGGTTATGTAATCCCTACCTTCATAATTATTGCAAATGTGCCGAAAATATAACATTTTCGCACTTTTCATCTCTTTATGACACTTTCCGACGCTTAGTTGGCTTAATTCCCCCACTTTGTGAAAACACGGACGATGTGCCTGGATTTTTAATCTAAGGAAGTTCTGTGATATATTGAGGGGCAATGTTCATTTAGGACTTCCGTTAGCAATGGTTAGCGTCGAGAGGATGTTTTGACATATTTTTTGTTATAACAAATGCGTTGCCACGGATGCGGAGCCTGTGTTTGATGTGTTATTTAAGAACCCGTCCATCAGTAGAAAGTAGCGAGCAGCTCAGTCGATTTGGAAGAGCGTTTGGCTTCGAATGAGCGAGGTCTATTGGCGTGAGTTCGGATCCATGCACAGCTGACGTCTCTTGATGATCTTATGAAATATATTTAGAATCATGTTGCACCTTTCTAACTGGGCATACTAGATCATGTGACAGTATACTTTTTCGACGACCGCCACTTCGTATGAATAGGGACGATTCAATTCCCTCCACATACATAATTTTGGTTAATTTGGGCACTGAATATTCAGTCTTGCGGATCCCCAGTGAATTCATTCATTTTTTGGTGTGGTTCTTAATATGGCTATTATCATCTCATCATCGGTGGATCCCTTGCGGCGATAATTTGGTTTATCCCGCCAATGGGCCGATGACAAGCAAAAATAAAAACCTATTCACTTCCCGTCGTTGTGCTGATCTGACTACAAAAAATTATCAGAATCAGGGGTAATATAAATCCGGTCCGTCAGTCCCCCCGCCCCCCCCCCCTGAATCCGATATTCTGCAATAAATAAAGGGGACCTTCACCCAGACATTGGCGTGCGCTTAGTGGATGTAGAAAATACAATGATCAAACTGTGAAAAATTGAACGAAATCGAACAATTCGCAAGTTATAGATTTTCAAAGTTTTGAGTTACACCCCTCATGGGGCTCCTTAAATTGGCAACGTACAAAATAGCTGGGCACAAAATATAGAAGTGAATTCCTCCAATACATCGGTACCATCAGTCATACAAAAAGTGCTTTTGTGTTGTGTGTTTTTTTTTTGGGGGGGGGGGGGGGGGGGATGACTGCCATAAATTCGGTCTATATTTTAAAAAGCTACAAATGATATATAGTCTATTTATGTAAGATTAAGTCGAACGCCGATTCAATGCTATCTTGTAATATATTTCAAATCGGAACCGGCTTGTGATTGTTGTGTGCGCACAGTTCAATTCACGGGGTATGGATTTATTGTCCCATGACCCACTTGATTTTACAGAAATGGTTTTATATCGCGTTTACACTACATCGCATTATGGGGTTCTTGTAATGCGACATCTAAGCTTTAATTCCACCTCCCGAAAAGGTGGACGTCTCCCATGTTGAAAATATGCCTCTGGATGGCAGAACATTTGGTGCAGCTAGGATTTCACAACAAAGGGCTTCAAGAACATTGGCGTCCCTACTGGGACACATTTATGCCCCCATGAGCAAAGTGTCCCCTTTTTAGCTCGATTTCGCTCCCCATGGCAAGCGTATATAAAGCCGATTTAACTTAACTTTAACTTTAAGTTTTAAAGTAGTAAATTGCAGAGTCAAGGCTAACTTGGACCTTTCCCTTTTTTTTCTTAATTACCAAATATTCTAAAGAATAGTTCAATGTTCATGTTTTCAGTTTTCTTGAAAAGACACCGGTAGTATTTGTAGATCGAAACCTCTGAATCTAGGATTTCCTTTTTCAAACAATCGTTGCGTGCTGAGATCATGGTGAAGGGTTTCCTGCAGAGAATGAAAATTTCCAAGATCCTTGTTTTCAATATAAATGAAAAAAAAAAGAATTATTCGTATAAAAAATATTAATTAAATATGTAATAAGCCCCTCAAGCACTCTGCGCAGTGGATAGATGTGCTCCACTGCTCCTTAAATTTCATAATTTATCATTGTTGTCTTTAAATTGTAAGGATTCGTTTGATAGAAGTTCATTTAACAGAATTAAAAACACTTTTGAAGAATTGAGTATTAGGGCCTTTTCCTGGAAAAAAGGTCATTCTTGAAATTTGTTACTTCTGCATCAAGTTGCATAATAGAACCATCAGCCAAGGTGACTTCGTCTTTAATCATGCTAATTTTCTAACCGTTCTCAAAGATTGATAAGGATAGTTAGGCGTTTATTTTGTTTATTTAATGAGAGAGCAAAAAAGGTTTTGTTTCATGATAAAACCCTTTTCTCAATCGTTTATTCGCATTTTAATCACTTTTCTCATAAACGGATACGAAAAAAAATACCTCATGAAATTCCTGTACGGTTTAATAAATTGTGAGGTGATAAAGGACAATCTTATTGTACGCCAGAGTGAACATACTATATCATTCAAACATTTGAGGGCGAGAGCTGAACGACTACGTCAAACCGCAATTCATAGATTCCCTATCATTTGGGAAGGACTTCTAATACACGTGAAAGATGAAATAATTTCTGGAAACATTACTAAAATCATTGCTTTTCTCCGTCAAGAAGTTCTATCCACTGTCTACTAAACTGTATTTACTTCCTTTTCCTTTTCTTTCCTTAATTTGTTTTACCCTCTATCTTGAAATATATACATATAAATACTGATTCACTCTGGTGTGGTGATGTTTGAATTGAATTAGATAATGTATTACTTCTCATTGGTTTATTTGATTTGTTAATTACATATATAATGGCATTAGAACTTGCAAGGGGTTATAAAGGCTTTATGTATTTTGCTAAACATATTTAACATTTCGATAAGAATTCATAATATGCGTTTAATAAATTAATCATCATTTCCAATACTGAGCAATTCCACAAAAAGAACATTTAAATAGTCATTTGGATAAATCATACTGCTCACATTGTATTCTTAATGTATTCTATATTAATCTCTGTATTTACGTGTCTTCCCTAGCACTTGCTTTGAGAGGGGTTGGGATGGAAAACCTGCGGGTTATGGAGATTAAGTTCTCCTTTTCCATGCCCCGGCAGCCCTCTCAAACCAACTGCTGGTCTTATTTAATTATTCATTTACCTAGTTCTTTTATCTTTGTATCCTTTACCTATACTGCAATTGTTTTGTTTTGAATTTGCCGAATGAATAATAATAATAAACGTTCTGTAACCGCAGACATCTCTGGGTCCCGTTACATGAAAAAAAGATACATGCAGTCATTTTTGCGCCGATCAATCGAAAACTTGATTTCCCATATAGACATGCGATTGGTATCAAGCGTACGATCGATTGGAAATCTTTATGTTACAGGTCCCTGATCATGTTTTATAGATTAGTTCAATGTTCCCGTTTTCGATTTCTTGTGTAGTGGTACGGTATTTGTAGTGCAACCTATACCGGTATTTCCTTTCACAAACAATAATTACGTGCAGTATACCATTCTGCAGTGTGGCTTGCAAATAATGGACATTTCTTGACACTCATTTTCGATATGAACTAGCATAAAATCAACATTAATTGATGGCTAAGAGATTTTTTTTTTTCTGAATTAAAGTAATTGTTGCGAAGAGTTGTTTGAGATCGACTCAGGCCCGTTTTGGCGCAGAGCGGTTTTGACACGCACCCTGAATACATTGGAATAGTAAACAGTTGGAGTTGGCCCGAACATGAATGAAAATTTAGTTTGTACATGTGGCACATGACAGATATATTATGGAATAACTATAGGCCTAACCATGAAAATCATCTGATAATTATTTTAAATAGATATTTAAAAGTATTTAAAATGGATTTTTTAAACGTACAAATGTTTTTTAATACACTCTGTATAGGCCATCAATTAGGCCAAAAAAGTTGTTTGGTTGTCCTTCCCCCGACCGACCTTCTGAAAATGGCCCGACCTGAGTTTATTTTTTTTTTGCTTTTTTTTGTTTGCTTTTTACTCAAAATAAAAACCAGAGAAAAACTTTATATAAACATGAGAAATACAAACTGAAAAGCCATTTTAATCGAATTCAAGATCCAAATTATAATTTACAAACTGAAAAGTCATTTTCAAACACTTATTTGGCTGTTCACTCCAGTTTGAGTCCTATTTTCTACATGATCAGGGTTTGAAAAATAAAAAAACAATAAAAAAAGAATTTCCGACCGACCGATGGTTTATTTTTAAATAAAGGCATTCTTGGGCAACCATACAATTTTTTTTCTTGGCCTAGCGATAGATGTAATGCCCCGGTCACATAGGAACCCGGAAGCAACACCATTCACCCCGACTCTTTGTTAATTCACAGTTATCTGCCTCAGAACAACGAGTCGGGGTGAATCGTGTTGCTTCCGGGGTCCTATGTGACCGGGGCTTTATGTGGGAAACAAAGTGCGTGTTATCATGCTTCCTTATTCCTACTCCTACTTCCTTCTTATCCAAGAACTTGAATTTAGTAAGTTGAGTTAGGCGAAATTCTGTTGTGGTACTAGCATTTGGAAAGTGATTGGTATAAGTTGTAAGGCTAAAAATATTATTCAGGGAGATTCATCTGTGTCTTCATTATAGGGTAGGTCTCAAGTTGCAGTTAGAAAACTTAGCTTTGATTAGCAGATAGGCCTATTCCCAAGCCACGAGACAACTATAATATTTTTTTCAAATGTAGTCAATATTAATTGAAAGTACATGCAATTGATTTGCAAATATAAAAGAGATTTGCCACAAAAAAGTCAAAGAAATTGAATTTAGAAAGTTGAGTTAGAATCCTGGTAGGGTTTGTACATTCTAGAATGGATTTGTGAGTTGTAGGGCCAAAAATATCATTAAGGGAATTCATCTGTATTTTCTCACTTTTTTTTATTTGTGGTTTGTCCTTCCCTTTTGTAGCTCGAAAAGATACTTTTATGACCAAATATTTTTCATCCATGATATATCTAGAATTTTTTAAAAAGTAAATATCAATTGAAAGCAAATACAATGCGGATTTTTGTTTTGCATTAAACATTTAACCTTACTTTAGCCGGGATTACCACGCAAACTAATTTTTTGATTAAAAAATGAGCAGTGATCTTTCATTTTGTTTTCGATATTTTGGGGTTACTATAAAAATAATGTCATGCGTAATGGGCCCATTTCTTAAAATGATCTTAATTTGGCAATTCATCAAGCATCGGAAATCTATTGGATTTATGGATTCTTTAAAAGAAAAGAGTCTACCCTAAGATAATATTTATTGAACAACAGCAGACAAATAAAAAAAAAGTTTGAGAAAAATCGGAAAACCAATAAGAAAGTGATGACATCATAGTTGCATAACTGAACATTCATTATATTCATATCAGTGTTATAACATGTTATCTTTGTCCTCCAAAATATGATACCCCCATTTTTTTTTGCTATAGAATATATTTATGATGAATATGTAGATCCCAAATTTCCATGTTTACATTAATACAAACTTTATCATTTTTCTGTCAAAATGATGAATTTTGCACCATAAATATAAACACAAATGATAGCCCGTAGTGCATCCATGACGTCATCAATTGGCAACATTTTCACTGATTTGCCAATTTTTTTCCTTCAAATGATTTTTTTTTAATCACTTGTCCGATTTTCTTCAAATTTGTTTTTTGTTCTGCTGACCGGATTTTTCGACTCCTGTTAAAATTTTTTACTATTATGTATAATAAAAGTAATAGTACACACAATTTATATTTTCACTTTCTTTTTTGTTTCCTGACATATTTTCCTCATTTTTAAGAGCCATACGGTATGTAAATTCAACAGGTCAAAGCAGCTCCAAAATTGGAAGAAACACCACGGGCTTCCTGTTTTTAAAACATTTGTTCAAAATTAAATGGTCGGTGTGTTATATGTCGCTCTCGGTGTAGCATAATCATGTTATAATAAAAGTAATAGAAAATACACACAATTTCTATTTTCACTTTCTTTTTTGTTTCCTGACATATTTTCCTCATTTTTAAGAGCCATACGGTATGTAAATTCAACAGGTCAACCTAGTGGATATGCGGCCCGAGAATCGCTTCTGCTCCCCGATACCTGATCCCATAGATTCTTAATTTCTATCAAATCTAAAATCACCTTTTCGTATACAAATTTGTTGTAATTGTGTTGTATTTGGGCCTTCACGGATACCAGTATCAAGATTTGTATTGGAGCTACACTGCTGAAATAAATCTTATAATCAAATAAATAAATAAATAAATAAATGAAAGAATAAATAAAAAAATAAAACAAAATAACACTTTTCGTATAATTCTAAAGCTTTATAGACCGATTTGATCGCACGTATATGTATTCATTTACAAAATAGATAGATGATTTAATGTAATGAATGTAATTCCTTTCCGGAAGTTTTTAATGACAATGGACAAACATTGACCCCATGAATCAGATTACAATTATTTGTATATCATGAAAGGAGCTCTATGGAAACTTCTAGGCCTACATAATTAATGACAACGCTTTAAAAACACCCTTAAAACGTAATTTTACCAAAATAGTTCACGAAGTGGGTTTGGACGATTTCTTGGGCCAAAGCTGCTGAATACGGTACTGTACATAACGTGTTTATTACCTAAGGTTGGGTCCCTAATTCGGGTCAAAGAAAAAAATGTGCCAATCCATTTACGATAATTTGGGATCATACTGACTAGAATTAAAAAGAAAAGGAAAAGGAGGATTCTAATTACTTCATAACATAAACAAAACAATCAAACAAACCGATATAAAAATTAGATAGCCTTTTTTTGCGGCTGTAGTGATTATTTTAGTATCTTATATTATTTTAAGTTGTATAATGTAGCCTACTGTCTCCATTAAGCTATTTTAGGTAAGTTCTGTTCTCTCTCTCTTCTTCACTTTCGTTTATTCATTAACCTTTTCAAATGTACAATTTTCTGTTAACTTATTTCAGCTTTCTTTCTTGATAAGAATACTCTTCAAGACATTTTTTTTGCTTTAAACCAATAGTCATTTGCTATTTACTATACCTATCTGTCGATAAAAAAAAGTACGGATGAAAAAAGTCAAATCATGCGAAACACCCCTTATCAGAAAACAATTGAAAAACCACCACCACCCCCCCCCTCCCCCCATTTGAGAAAAAATAGCGACAGTTCTCCTATAGCTTGTGTAAAATATCATAAACTGGAATAAAATCATGTAAAATGTAAAATACTCACCACCGATGTTCTGAGAAAACGCCATCGAAAACAAACTCAAAATCAGCACTATCCTCATCCTCAAATGACGCGAAAGATATCCCAAAGGGGGAGACATCTTGGTGGAAGTTTGTAGTTTTATTATGATTATATCAACTTTCCAAGTCAGATGTATTTACATGCACGAATGGGTTGGAAGTCAATCTCTCCTAAAGCTGTTCAATGAGTCCTCGGAATATTCATGAGAATGCGAACAAACAGCATAAACAAACAATTTTAAACGAACGCTGAGTTTAAAAAGTAGTGTGAGTATTCCAACATATACCACGGAATTCATTGAACATACCGACTACCAGACGTCTTTGCTATATAAAGACAGCATATTCAAAATTTTGTGGAATGCCGTTAGATGAGTCATGAAATACTCTTGGAATATCACTCGCGAGGATATAATAAAATGCACAACCTTTCGTCAGTTTCGTGACATAAAAGCCACAACAAAGGAAGCGAATTCTGCAAACACTTGTAAATAAATCCCCCAAATTTCCGAAGTCAGTTCTGTGTGTATGTTTTACTAGTACTAGTACTAGTACACTGTTCTAATGTTATTTTTTTTTGTCGGGAAACCGGATGGTATACTCGGGTCATCCACAAACTTCCCTCTGTTTTACTGACGTCATTGGTTCATGTATTACAATTTGGAGAAACCCAAATACTGAATAATTAGAAATGGACATACGAATAATTTCCTTTAATGATGTTTTCTAGCAATGTCTGCTTTGGTAATAAAGTTGTAAAATCTGGTAAAAATAGATCAGCATTGATAAACTGTGTAAACCTATGGTGAGAAAACATTTTGTATTGTAACATTCCCGACTCTGATCTCACATGATGTGGAGATCAGTTATATTAGAAATAAGGAAGTGGTCGACGAACGTATAAGTATTGAAAAAATTATTAGTTAATAATTTGTAATAAATACTGTTGAAAACGAGTGAAAAACGGTGCATTAACCACTAAATGGGCAACCCTACAAAAATAAAACGAATGCATGAATAGATGAATCTAGAGAAATAAATGTTGTTAATAACATTCTATATTTAACCTTCTAACGTAATTCTCACTGTAATATAAAACCTTATCTTGAACATTGAAATTAGGTCATTCTTATTATCTGACATAATTCAGATATAAATGTACGCGTCAAATGTCGACCATATTCATAAATTCCTACTCCAATGTTTTCAATTTTTTTAGGTCTTAAAACTTCTTCCGACATGATCAGAAGGTTTTGATTTTATAGTATACGCAGTTGAACATGGCCTGTCGAATCATTTTCCTTTCATAAGTAATCAATGATCTTTCATCAATCTTCCAGTGATCAATGGGTAATTGTATACTCTCGTAATATGTTCAAATATCGCATTTTAATCTGGTCAATTTAACATAAGGATTTCAAATAAAGTTGCGTCAGGAAAGCGTTACCGTTAAAATAATTTTCGAGAACAATCATCTTCGATAATTTCCCCCTTTTCTTTATAATTTTCATTTGATTCCCACGATCTTTACAACAGGACTCACTCTTTGCTTCTTTCGTATTTTGCAGTGTAGATTATATTTAAATATATTCAAAGCAATTTCTAATTTTAGGCCATGATGGGTTTACCTAGCCCCCACTCATTCAATTTTATATTTTGGTTTGCTTTTGTTCGCGTCTGGTCGTTTCGTCATATTTTTCTTTATTTGTTTGTTTGTTTGTCTTTCACTGACTTTACTTTATACTGCTTATGCCCCAGTCACATAGGGCCCCGGAAGCAACATGATTCAACACGACTCTTCGTTCGCAGGAAGCTAACTGTGAACTGAACAGAGAGTCGTGTGGAGTCGTGTTGCTTCCGGGCTTCTATGTGACTGGGGCCTAACTGCAAATCCATTATCCTTTCTACATTGTAATGTAATAAAAAGAGACATCTCTTGGCGATTACTAATGGCTGAATAATTCGATTCACAATTGGCATTGAATTGCACTTGAATACGCCACTTTCGTAATGTAAAATTTTATGCACGCTTCTTTGTCAAACGTATCATGACAAAATATTTGTTCACCTGATACAGAATAATCATATTTCAATAGAAGGAATGTGGAAAGCATGTAATGGTTGTTGCTACGTTGGTCAAGCTAGAATGTTTGTCCAACCTAGAAATGTTAATGCATGCAAGTGGCATTCTGAGTATTGTATTTTCATTATTTCTGACAGCTGAATGAATAGTTCGTCTTGGGGAAAACGGGAATAAATTTGAATACAATACGAAATTAGTCTATTGAGAATACCTTGCATCATCATTCAACAGGCCATCTTTTGTTACAAATCATCTTTTGCAGAAAATATTAAAAACATCACTCATGCGGGGAAAAATTCATGCATTCAAACATCTTTTGTGAGTCAAATTGATCACCTAGAAGTGATTAATGATTGATGTCACACAGCACAAGATTTTTTGTGTGAGAATTCCTAAGTGACGATGACAGAGAATTATCATAAAATACATCAAATCAGTTTAGATTTTTTTTGGAGGAGGGGGGGGGGGGCACGAGAATAATAATCACCATATTGAAGATTATGGTGTAATGGTCGAGTCATGATCTCCCTAATCCTTTCCCCTCCCCCTTTTTTTTAAATATATATCTTCTTCATATCGTTTTTTTGACAATCTTTGTTCTCCTTATCCCTCACTATCTCTTTCAATATTTTCAATATCTTCCCTATTAAACAAAAACATCACTCAATTTATTCATTCAGTGCAGCAAAGATGACCTGGGGTAAATTGCATGTTATGATCTTAGCTAGACGTCTTAACTTGTTGTACCACCCTTGTAACATGGATATATCAATGTTTATGTCTATGTTAAGAGGGTGGCATAAGAAGTTAAGTTGTCTTCGCAAGTACAGGTTAGCTGAGACCATTTCGTGCAATTGGGCCCCGATTGTTGCAAATGGAAGGGCTCCGGGTTGTGCCAAATTTTTGACAAATATCTACTATAACTTTACAATAAGACCTGTATAGATGATGAAATCGTAAGGAAGGAATATATAAATTGCTTATTTTTAACACTTTTCCTTACTAGACAATCTATGGTTTGTCCTCATTTCACCCCTCTCTCTCTCTCTCTCTTAGCATTTTTGGACACAATCATCATTTTAGCGGTTTTCTCACCCTCCCTATGGCATGACCACTTTTTTCTTGTCCTATTTTGTTTCTTTCATTGAAATTCCTCTTACCTCACTTCCTTTAGATTTATTCCTTCCTCTCATTCTAAAGCGAACATAGCATCATTATACACCCCGAGTCAGCCAAAAGGCCCGTTTAATATTATATTCAAATTTGTGTATATTTCTTGCCGACGAACATAGTCACTTGGCATTTCTATTACTTCATTTGTCCCTTTTTCCAGTCAATTTAATTCAATTTAACTATTTCATTAGGATTTAGTTCACCAATCGCAAGGCGCCTAGAAACGCCAAATAAAGCACCATATAAATATTATTATTATCAATATTATAAGTATTATTATTATTAAGATAAAGTTTTCAAACATTACTTATTGATATGTCAAGCAAGTGAAGAGAGAATAAATAAAATTTGCATCCTCAAGTAAACCCACCTGTCCAATTTGATCCCCCGTGAACTGGATAATACACCTGTATGTTGATCACGCCAAGAGGACTATTGAGGACTAAACTGGACTATTAGTATAGGTGTAGGAGTAAATTGCCATCTCGTCCAATGCCATCTCGTCCAATGACCGTTTCGTCCAAACGCGCTTCGTCCAACATTACTTCGTCTAGAAACATTTTGTCCAATAAACATTTCGTCCAATTGCCGCTTTGTCCAATAACCAATTTGTCCAATATCCCGTTCATCCAATAGCCACTTCGTCCAATGCCCATATGGTCCATCTTCATTTTGTCCAATTGCCTATTCGTCCAATCATCATGTGGTCTAGTCCTACTTCGTCCAATTACCGCTTTGTTTAGTGTCACTTTGTCCAATCATTAGGTGGTCCAGATTGGACGAAGTGATGTTAGCCCAAATGGCTATTGGACGAATTGATTATTGGACCAAACGTTAATAGACAAAATGGCTATTAGACAAACAGGATATTGGACCAACTAGTTATTGGACAAAGCGGCTATTGGACAAAATGAACATTGGACACAACGGTAGTTGGACGACCTAATGTTAGACGAAGCGCGTTTGGACGGGATGGCATTGGACGAGATGGGGATAAACCGGTGTAGGCTAGGGCCTGATACCTGCACCATTTTTCTGTCTGACCAATCCAAGGACTCCTACCCTCTCCATCTTCCTTATTTTCCATCCTTCGCAGTTAAAGCTCTCTCCTACTAAAGTGGAAAATCGGTATAAAGAGATCTGATATTACAAAATATATAAAGAGGTAAATATTCTGGTCCCAGCTTTTAATAACTTATTGCTTTTTAACTCTGCTATAAAGATATTACTGCTATAATAAGTTATTTTTGATGGTCCAAAACATATCTTTATACTGAATTTCCACTGCAATTCAACATTTTCAGCATCAGTCTGCATCCCTTCTTCTCCTTTTCTCTCACACTCTCTTTCTCAAGCACCT
>BQKZ01003045.1:27614-54876 GCA_036244855.1 Temnopleurus reevesii | reverse complement strand
TCCACATTGTGCTGCACTCAACCCAGGTGAGGTGAATGGGTACCTGGTATGAATGTTTATTCCTTGAAATGCCAAGTGCGCTGGTGTCCGCTGGGCTAAAGCCAGATTGATAATAATGCAAAGCGTCTTGAGCACTCCACAAAGTGAATACGTGTATAACTTACATTTATAATGTTATTGTTATCAAGACATAATATCACTTATAACCACTTATTTTCCAAATTGAAGTTTATTTTCAAGAACTTGATATTAGCTTCAACCAGCATGAATTCCTAATGAGATTGTGATATCGATAGTGATGTGGCTTTTTTACAGGGTAAACCCATGTAGTGAATACTGCTTAAAAATGGTAAACGTAAAAACATTCGCTAAGTTCGCCGACCGATATGTGAACAAGGCAAGAAACAATCACCCTCTGAAATTTCGATCTTTGAATAAAAAAAAAAGTGCGAGCCACCGAGAAGCAATTGCCCATTTGGAATGACGAGGAAGATTTGTTTAGATAATTGTGCGTGACGATAGACCCAGAGTCCATTTACCAATCCAGATTTATAAACAAATTGTCAATATAAAAATGGAGCCAAGATGAGTGCCTCTAATAACAAATTGCCAAAGAAAATCTGGGATTGTTCATTTTGGGACAGCGATGACACGATGGTGTGTGGCTATTTCTGGAATGTTTTGGTGGAAATGGTAGGAAATGGGCGAGGTGTAATGATTTCGTGTTGCCAATTTGAGGGGAGAATTGTGATTGAATTTGTTTGGCAATATATTTATTTCCTGAAAAGACATGAATGATTTGGGATAAAAGAAAAACAAAATTTTTCTCAGTTGGTTCGCTGCCGAGAAAAAATAATAACTGACATTTTTGTCGTTGAACATTAAAATTATTCTCAAAGAATGCTTAATCAGATGGATGAAAAATACAAATGCAAAATGCATTATAGATATCACATAAATAGTCGAAAATATCATATATGTATTTTAAGGCAAATATGACATAACTTCTATCACAGTTATATAGAGAAATTTGTATATTAGATTGCACAGGGTTTTTTTAGCTTTTAAGAAGTATGATTGACAGATTGCAGATCGAATGGCAAATTGTTGAGCTGTTTTGACATTTGACATTAACATATTGCAGTGGAAATGAATTACCGATTGACTAAGTGTAGTAGGAAAGAGAAATGAGTGAAATCACCGTATTTAATTATTTTGAGTGTAAATAAATTGAAAATGATAAAAAGAATATGCGGAACTCTATACATTGGGAAATAAAAAAAAAAAAAACCTGTATTTTACTCATGGTGATGTTGATTCGCTGTGGTTTGCAAAAAAAAAGACACAAAATTCCGTGTACATGTATACATCAACGGCATGCGCACCATGGGGGGCTATGGGGGCACCAGCCCGCCTGTCAGGCTTAGGCATGTTAGGGGGTTGCCAAAATTTGATGGCAAAAGGCGCCAAAATTGCCTTGAAGCGGACGCAAAATTTGTTTATGACCATTTTTTTTTTTTTTTTGCTTGTCAGCTCAGCCTATGGGGGAGGGGCGCAAAATTTGTGCTCAGCCTCCCGGGTATCAAAATCCTGGGTGCGCGCATGTAAAGTTGTGTGAACTTCATGTTGTCCAACTTTTTAAGAATGTACACGAGAGAGAGCATTTGTCATTAGACCTTGTTTTGACATTGGGCATGGTAAAGATGACTGTCACTGTGTTAGCATCCTTCGTCGGGGTTAATTATCTTTGGCTTTCATCTAAAGATGAAAAAAATGGCGATAAACAGAGTTGAGCGAAAATTCTCGCTTTCGTGCGATAAAAATTCAATTCTTAAAATTCTGTGAATAAAGTATAATAGGCGGGTTTACTTATATATTCAAATTTATGTTCGTTTAACGTAGTTACGCGTTATTCAATAGGCCGATTGATAACAATAAGACTACAATACTTGGAATCCAGTTTGCATACATTACTTGTTGCTATGTCATGTATGTCGGGCAAGCTTCGGGCAAGCTTTCGGGTTGTTAAGAACAACCTTTGTGTTAGAGGTATGCATAATATTTGCATCTATTAGTAAACCCGCCTATTGATCTTAAAAATTGAACATAGTTATAGTTCATCGCTCGAAAAGTGTTATTATCTTACACAAATTTTATCACTTTTAAAGCAATAATCTTTTGTTTCAATATATAAACTCGTATCTTTCAAAAAGAAATTAGGATTTCGGCGATAAACTCAGTTTTTCTCTTTTTGGGGAAAATGGTTTGTCATATGTCATAGCGATTGTCAGTCGTTTTAGACTATGTTTTGACATTGCACATGGTAATGATCACTGCCACCGCGTGTTAGCATCCTTTGTCGGGGTTAATTATCTTTCTCACACCTGAGAAGCATGTTATCACTTTTACCTTCTGGTTTTATTTTTAGAACATTACAGCTAAAACTAGGTCATACGGTACGGTTCGAAATCCCCTTTTCGCCAATAAACTCAACTTTTTGTCAATGAAGGAAGTTTATCACTTAAAACGCTAGGCTTATCAGACACTATTTTCGACCGATAAACTGATTTGGATTCAGATTTATATAGAAACCTAGTACCTTGACAAAATACAGTCATTCCTTAGGACAAACCTGGTTTAATGCTCGAAAAAAATATATTTATCGAAAGATGAATTTGATTTATTGTGAGACTCTATTTTTTCCGATAAAAAAAATGGTTCATCGCAAAAAAATCTTCGTAATCCTAATTTGTGTCCTAAAAGGTACAGTTTTCGAGTAATAGACTCATAATCCCATATCTCATAATCTCATAATCTCATAATCGTAATAAACTTAAATCGATAAACCCGTTGTGATGTTGGAAAAGGTAATGAAGAATACCACTGTGATGCATCTTTCCAGGGGTTGATTATCTTTCTCTTGACGTGCCTGAAAAACGTGAAACATTTTATTCCATCTGCTTTCATCTTTGAAATATATGGCTAAAACTAGGCTTACGACAAAAAAAAACGTGGTTTTCGTCGACAAATGAATTTATTACTCGAAGAACTGCATGTATAGGCCAATGAATAGACGTAAGATTTTGGAACGATAGTATTCCATTGTCAAAATTAAGCATAGGCCTATACAAAAACCTTGCTTGTCGCCGAAAAAAAATAGCCAAGTTCGCCGACCTTTACGTGAACAAAAAAATTATCATATCGCTCAAAATACTATTGACCAGCAAAGTTTATTGAGAAACTTTATCGAGATATTAACTATTTTGATCGCTTTTTGAGCAATGAAATGAATTCTCGAGAAATAAACTCAATCTGGACTTTTATTGAAAATGAGCTTTTCGGTAACAAACTCACCTTTTTTCTCCCTCATTGGACAAATGGCTTGCTATACACGATGTAGTTTTCATTGGGCCTCGTTTTGACATTAAACGCGGTAATGAAGACTGCCACCGTGTTAGGATCCTTCGTCAGGGTTAATTATCTTTCTCACACCTGACAAACGTGTTACCTCTTTTACCATCTGTTTTCATCTTTCAGGGCGGTGTTTCACCAAGATAAGAAAGACTTTATGACCGACTTTAAGTTCGACTGGTACCAGTTCTTGCACTGAATGCGTGTAATAGTGTGAACAATTAAGCACAAGAACTGATACCAGTCGAACGTAAAGTCGTGCGTAAAGTCTTTCTTATCTTGGTGAAACCCCTCCCAGAACTCCAGATCGTTTTTAGATTTACCGGAATGGTTTGTTATTAATTTTTGTGGCACCAGTTTTGAAATGTCATCTCAAGGCCGGCCCATACCCCGTTCAGTCATACGGCGTGAAACTTACACGGATACCAGTTTAATATAAACTAGTTTAAAGCCCATGTATAGTTTTGGTAAAGATTAAAGAAATGTGAATTTTGGGGATATATACCATGACATATAGTTTGTATACACATTTCAAGATCATAGCATAATTTTCTACGAGCGAATTCTTTTGAAAATTTGAATTTGACCGTTAAATCGTATTTAGCGCCCTCTCTTGGTTATAACAATATTTTGTTTCTTATTGGGCATATACAAAATTATTTCCAACATTTTATTAAAGTATGCTAAAAAGGAATACATAAAGAATAAATTCTGAAATTTTCATCCAATTCTGTTCATGAGAAGCTGTCCTTTATCAAAAAAGAAAATATTGAATTAGCTACGACGCAAAAATATTTTCCACACTTTAGGTTATAACTTTTCCAAAACTTGTTAATTTTTCGTACAATCTTTTGTACAACATGTTCATGATATCATGTTTCTTTTTAAGTAGATTTAAAGACAAAATTTGGCGATAAAAATATTGGCTTTTACCAAAACTGTACTTGGGCTTTAACGGTAGGTCTTGATGGGGCAAGCGGTCACGGAAGTGGTCATCCAAACTGGTTTGGAAGTCTATTTCGCGAGGTAGATTTTCCTGACCCGTAACATAGAGGTTTGCGATTAATTGCTAATCTGATAGCGATTGATATCAATCGCAAGTCTATAGCAAGTCATGTGCTAACGTTTGCAATAAGATAGATCGATAGATAGATAGATAGATAGATAGATACATAATTTTATTCGTCCACAATGGGAAATTTGCTTCGTTGGCTTTGACAATACGTGTACATTCAAACAAATGAAACATTAAAATGAATAATACAAAAAGTAAACACATACAGAGTGCACATAATCATGCATATATAAGGCGGGTAGTTTGAACTGTTAAGGCTATTGTTGTTCTTATTGTTGTTGTTTTTTCCTTTTTTTAAATGGGGCTTCATTTCTGGGTGAATATTTGCGCCTAACATGACTCGTAAAGCGGCCGTAAGTTGTAAATTTCACCCTGATTCTGCCAAGAACGAATTCAGTGGAAGCCACTTTGGAAACTAGGTTCGAGCTGGATCATAGATGATAATACGGGATGCGGATAGGATTAACATGACAATTGTGAATCAAGACCATTAGATCTTGTACTATCTTATCAAACGTATGATTAAGATATTTTCCTGTTTAATGTTAAACAATTATGTTTCTTGTGGAATACTTTTTACCAAAAATGACTCAGAATGAATTAATTTAACGAATCATTAGATGTTTTTAAAGAAGTATTGAGTTAGCGCCGAAAACCTGTATAATTTCTTTTTTTTAATGTGATCCACGGTGCCAAATAATTTTATGATCATTAGAAAAGTAAGAGAATGAATTCGTTAAAAAGACTAAATCATACAATTTAGAAAAAAAACTGCAAAAATGGAAATGCAAGTAATGTGAAAAAATGATTTCCTTCAGAATGATGTTATCAGGTTATAGAACAGAAAGTGAGAAGGTGAAGATGCAGATGAACGATCTCAAGAGAGCGGGGTGATATGGGGAGACACAGACACTGGGAGAATATCGAGTCTTGGGAGGAATGAAATAAAAGGATGTCACCAAAATGTCATCATTTCCCGAACTCAACTTAATTTCCTGCAGAAAGAAACGCTGTTTAAAAAATTACAGTTGTCACCACAAGGTGGCGCTCGTCCAAATTATTTGTCGATATTCCTGTTTACAATATGGACATTTGCTGTTACACTTTGGTGTTTTCACCAGCTCATTCCCTGCAAAATTTAAATAGAAAACGATAAATACCGTACATCTCCAAGTAGGGATGAAAACCTACGCTACATTTGGGGGTTCAGATCTGCGCGTCTCGGAATTTCTTTAAAATATCAGCAATCGCTTTACTTTGAATCTTTTAAATATGGGGGTATTATGCTCGCATCAATATTATTATTCATCAAATAATTAGAGTTAAACATCATCTTGACGTATTTTGACTCCTGAATAACTTCAGTAAAGTTTCCAGTATATGGATTGTAGAGGGTTATACTACACAGTTTACAGAATATACTTGATTAATCGCGGATTCCTGAAAAAAAAACACTATCTCCTACAAACATTGTCCAAACTTACCCACAATCTATTCCTTATATGCCAGCGTATGCATTAATTAATCTTACATCAGCCATTTGCGGTTTATAATGTGTAACTGCTCCATGAAAGGGGAACACACCTCTGAAATTATCGCGTTTTCATTGAATGAACATTTGAGCAAAACCCGACAAATCGATCATAGCTTAGTAAGTTTCAAATTCTCCGGATCCCCATCAGCGATAGGGATCCGTGCAGTCTGTAACTAGCGGACAATGTAGTTTACAGAATGTCCGGGGAGTTGTCCGACGTAGCGTCACAGATTCCGTCAAAGTTGTTGATCCCACTCACTGGTAGGGCTCGTCATGTCCCTGAGAATTTGAAATTTTATACTTTTGAATGGATTGTCGGATTTTGCTCAAATTTTCACAAAATGCTCATCTGAATTTTCTTTATTCAATAAAACCACGATCAGTGACGATAATTCCAGGGGAGGGTTCCCCTTTAAATTAGGCATATCACACACGACGGTTCAATGTTCGCGTCAATGGCCTTGTGTGTTACGGAGGCTGCTCTTCAATTCATAACATGTACATGATGGAGCTAATTTAATGAATGTTGATGTCTGTGCCCACCCCTTTTAATGTCTTTTTTTTTCTTTTTTTTTTTATTTTTTTTTTTTCTTTTTGTTTTTTTAATTAAAAATTTTCCCCAAGCGCACAGTATACGAGGATCAGACGGTGGACTGACGTTCGTCTTGCGCTCAAGGAGCGTACGTGAAACGTCAGTCTACCGTATGACCTGTTCAAAAGTGTGAGTCGGTCTTGATGGTGCACATCATATATATTTGGGTTAGTAGCCAACACAATATGCCTGACATTAATTTTATTCACTTGACGGTTATAAGCGCAGGAAGCACGTTTGGCTAACAACGGTGTGTTTGTATACGTCGTGCCAAAGTAGAACGTATTTAACGACAGTTTTGCGTATTCCCTGCGCCTCCTTACAATCATGGAGCGTCAAATAATTTCAATTGGCCATCGGCATTCATACGCCCACCCAGAATTTAGAGACCGGGGAGGGGGAGCTTGACTTTCCCCCTCCCCCCTTCCTATATTATAAGAACTCACAAGCAAAAGAAATGAAGGTCATCATCTCCTTTGGCGCCCTCTCAGCCATTTCGGCGCCCTTTTGCCTCCCCCACATCGTGATCGCCTGGACAAATATGTTGGCTATAGACGCGAATGTGTAACTGAGGCTGTTTATCATTCATTAAACCAGGCTCAATTAATGAATGTCGATGACTCCGCCACCCCCACTTAATAGACTTCTTAATGTGACTCGCATTAATGCAGAATGTTCTGCCCGTTTTACATGAGCAATTTATCATAATCTGCTCCCATATTATATTCCCCATTCATGCTTTTCCCTTCCTCCATGCTCTTAAAGGAACAGTTACACTTTAGCATCATGGTCAACGTCTATTCAACGGTCATGAAATTGAGAAGACGTTCCGTGAACGGATAAACACGGACGACAGACGCGTAGCTGACGCAAGGATGCGTCAAACGCCAGCTGTAATCCCCCTAAAGGCTGGCTCGCACCATTGTGTTCGTAGACTAACGGATGCCCATCGCTCTTGACTCTCCGTGAACGTAGAAATACGGAGGAACGATGCTTAGCTGACGCTAATGCGTGCGTACGTCGAGCCCTGGACGAACGCCTTCAACGTCAGCCGGGCGTCTTTTGCGTTCACGAAGCGTCATCAACGGAGCGCAAAGGTGTCGGTCAGCCGTCATGTCTGCCTTCACGGAGTCTTTCAAATTTCATGAACGCTGGGTAGATGTTGGTTATAAACGCAAAGGTGCGGCGGTACCATTAGAGCGGGCGTTCGAACGTAAATGAGGACGCCTTAATTAGGATGTTGTAGAATCCTGCCGTAGAGAGGGATGGGAAAGCTTAGAATAATCGGTCATTTCTTGATGACGATGTTTTGAAGCACGCGAGGTGGTTATCGTGCATGCAACCTGACAGCTCAACATAGTTTGGTTTAAAGTCAAAGATGTGTCAAACTTGGGGAATTCCATTCATAAAACTGTTTTTATTTCTTAGATGAATATACTTAATTGATCACAATAACCGATAAACAACATTATATCTACAGACATATAAAACTGGACAAATACTGCGGGAAGAGAGTCCACAAGGTGCGAAATTTAAAAGTAGAAAAACAAAGATCCATTAACATCTAAGAAATATTTTATAATAGTAATAATAATTTTAGTACTAAATATATTAAACTGCGCTAGTTTTTGTTAATTGTCTAAGGGGTGTTGTTCAAAATCAACTGCAAATTAATTGCAACTTTGCACATTGTAACGCGCATTTTCATTCGCACACGGTATGCGCATGAAACAATGCTTTTGATTGGGACGTTCCGACACAACACCTCCTAAGTTTACATGAATGTTTGTGGGAGTTAACGGAAAATATATGTTTTTAAATTAGGTTGAAAGGGTTGATTACGATTATTTCATTATTCCATATGAAAATCACGATTTGCATTTTTTTTTACCATCCATCGAATTTGCTTAAGTAATTTTAAATATGCTCATAGGTATGTTTTGTAGGATTAACACGATATAAAGTATTTTCGAAGAATAAAGTCAAATACCATTTCAATGGTTCTTTGTAATGCTATTCAAATCATAACCGGTTTGTCGTTGTTGTGTCCACACAGTTCGATTCACGGCGAACGGATCTATTCTCCTTCGACCGACTTTACTTTTTGAAAATAGTTTATATCGTGTTGATTATAGCATAAGGATTGCGCACATACCAAATATATCGTTCATAGCCCCACAAGAATGGTTACGATGGCTATGCCCTAGTCACATAGAAACCGGGAAGCAACACGATTCAACACGACTCTTTGTTCAGTTCCCATTTAGCTGTCTCCGAACAAAGAATCGTGTTGAATCGTGTTGCTTCGGAGCTTGTACGTGACTGGGGCATTGCAAAAGCGCGTTGAAAATGACAGGCGGTTTCGGGCGGTTCAGTTGCTCAAAGGTTTATTAAAAAAAAGCGGGAAAAAGTAGAGGATCTGAGAGAGGTAGAGTGCTCGCGCCATCAAGTTTTCTTTCCCAAGGCGTTTTCCATACTATAGGCTTGGAAGTCACTTAAAAGATTAGTGTGATTCCTGTCAAATAACCATAAACACGAAGTTGGGATTCGCTCAGATTAGTAAAAAGCCTTCATATTACACCGAAGGCTAACTAGCGCTCACCTAAATGACTACGTCACATCTTTGCGCTTTTATATACTTGTGCAAAGCGTTCATTAACACTTATTAGTTTTGTTCGCATTTTCGGACAACTGCACACATCAATTGGAAATGCTCTTATTAAATTTAGGGGGTACACACAATAGTTTTTTCTTATTGTTTGGAGTGCCTAAGCTGGTGATTTGGGCGACATAATCCCTACCTTCAAAATTAATGCAACACACCATAGGCTGAATCTGAAAGTCGTTCCATAACCACGGATGTATCGAGGAAAGACGTTTAGCTGACACTATCGCATGCGAACATAGAGCGATGATAAGGATAATAATAATAACGCAACACACGATGAGTTAAATTTGAAAGAGGTTCCATGACCACATATGTATCGAGGAAAGACGTTTAGCTGACAATAACGCGTGCGAACGTCGAGCGATAGCCGATTGTCGTCACCGTCGGTCAAGCGTATTCCATCCGTATTTCTGATTTAACGAAGCGTATTTCAAACTCCATCAACGTTAGACAAGCATTCGCTAAAAAGACAAAGGTGTCACCGAGCCATATGATATGGGATGGTGTGAAGAAAATAAAAACATATATACTTATCGAGAGCAGGTGAAGGATTTTATTCCCTTTTGAAGTTTCCGGAGAAAATGACAAAAGTAAATAACAACTCTCCTTTTTATTTGTTTGAAAGCAACCTTTATGATGATTGAACTTTAATTTGATGAATTTAGGCTAAGCGTTTTAAGATAGTTTTTACATAAATTACATCGCCGAGAGATACTAATTAGAATGTTGTTTGCTATTTATGCGGTTTATTCATGATGAATTTTTGAAAAAAAATTGAGTCACGTGTGCATCCCAGGTCAATATTTTATTTTTATTTTGATCTTATTGATTTTTTCTTCATTTATCTATCAATCCTTTTTCTTCTTTATGTATTTATTCTCACTTTCCTCTCAATTTTTTCACTCATAATTCCACTTGATGGGTTTTGGAATTAATAATTTCAGGTCGATAGACATTTCTTTCTTTCTTTCTTTACAAGCATTATTTCAGAAGTTAATATAAAAATATAAAGTAAACTAGTTGAATTCGTTGAGAAAATGAATTATTAGAACAGAACATAAAAAACTATAAGATAAAATACGCTTATTGTAGGGAAGTGATGAACAACAACACGGTCGTTGACAGGTCACGTGACCCAAAGTTGTCAGTATCAAAATAATGTCAAATATTCATAACTTTCTCATTCAATGCCCGATTACGTTCAAACTTTTTTATCTGCACCTGTCTGATTTTTGCGCTTTCAATGTAATCAATTTTTCTCGCCAAGAGTCCTCCTTCCATGAAAGAACTGCACATTAAATCCTTCACCAATTTCATGCCAATTAAGCCACTAAGAATATATCAGGATACCACATTTCAAAAGTCCATGCGTTTAATCGCGGAGAAAAGATTATACTATTGTATATATAACTGCGAAACTGTGTAACTGTGAAACAAAACCAAAGAATATAACATGAATGTAAATGTTTATTCTTTTTTAAAAAAATCAACATTTTGCAGATATGCCAAGAGTATATAATTCAACTAATGTGTATAAATGAAAAGAAAATATCATTTTATAAACGTCCGTCAAAATGTAAATCAGTATGTCATTGATCTTTCTATATCGTTAACAAATGCTCAATTTTTCTATCCATCAAGTACGGTAGCACTTTCAATGCTTTGACGAATATTCACTGTTTATGATTAAATAAATGTCTTGCGCTAATTTAAACTATCGTGATAATTTGCTAACGTTCAAAGAAAATTATTTAAAAATAAGGAAATTTACGATTCTCTCTTGTGATAATCTAAGAATGTTTGTAACAATTTAATTGACATTGGGTAATTTCATTTGTTTTTGTATGGGTAAAATGATAATAAGCCTATGCCACTACATTACAAAACATTCAATGGTCACACATATTATTTTCTTGACTAACAACAGATTTCATTGCTTACTTGACTTGATTAATGGAAACATTATAAATTGTTGATTGTTAGGCATTTCTTGTGTTTTTATTTGAATTGAATTGAATAGTTATTTCCTTTTAAAAACATGATATAAATAGATAAATACAATTACGTAAAAAAAATCGATAACATAATGAAAGATTAATTAATCATCTGGTTGTCTCTTTTCGGTGGCGCTCTTTAACCAAGTTGCTTGAAATTTCTCCGGGGAGGTATTAATAATCTATTTATCTATTAAGGTCTTACCAGGAGAGAACAAAATTTGGTTTTCCATGGGACACTTGAACACATCATGTGATGTCGTGATATGAATATGAGATATAATTGTTATGTAAGGGAATTGTCAATTCTCATCAACGCATGATAGGAAAGGAATAATAAATCCTTGCTTAGTTCTAGTGCGACATATTAGTTTGAAGTAATTACGTACAAAAGGAATTACAGCAACTCTGAGAGCAAGTGCGGTGTAGAGTTGCGCTTGAAATGCGTGCAGTTGCTGAGGCTTGCGTACAGTTGCGTAGGATTGCGTAGTATTACGTATACTTGCACAAGAGCTGCGTTCTATATCTTCTCAGAGAGTCCGCCGAAAAAAAATAAACATGTTTAATTTTTGGCGGACTTTCTGCGCAAAGCATAATTACGTAAATATACGTAATGGTATGCCACACCTCCGTAATAATACGCAAGTGTACGCCAACCTTTTGAGATTTGCGGAAAGTGTAGCGTACAGTTGGTTACATATGCTTGGCGTACAGTTGCGTACAGATGCGGACTCTTACTCTCCGCAGATGCTTTATTTTTTGCGTACTGTCACGGACCCATTTTTCGTTGCGTTATGGAGACTTGCGTACAGTTGCGGATAAATCGTGTATTGTTACGCAGAGTTGCGTATCTCTCCGCAACTGTACGTAATGCTATGGTCAGACGGACATGTACGGATGTCTGCGGATGCATCCGTAAAAAAAAATAATTTCATCCGCAGAAATTGTTGAAAATCTGCGCAAAAAGCCCCAAAACCACGGTAGATACGCATGAGATACGGATGCAATACGCATGAAATACGCAAATAATGCGGATGTTCTGCGGAAGACACCCCTTTGGCGGATGTGGCACGCTAGTGTCACTTAAATTCTGCGCAAGTGATACGGAAGATGCGGACTAGATACGGATGATCTGCGGAAGATACGGATGTCCTGCGCACGATACGCATGAGATACTCATGCGTGTCACACGGATGTCGGCTTTCTCATCGTCCGCAACATCCGCATATATACCGCGGCTTTTGGAGCATCACTTCAGTTGCGATTCGATCTTTGGAGAGCACACTACTACTACTACTAGGATACATGATGTCAGGTTCCAGGAGATGCAGAGGAGGCAGGAGGGCAGCCAAGAAGGTCCCTGAGATCGCAGAGGAGACACAGGACAGCCCGGATTTGGCCAAGTTGACAGTGCCACCACCACCTAGAGGCAGGGGAGGCAGGCANTCATCGTCCGCAACATCCGCATATATACCGCGGCTTTTGGAGCATCACTTCAGTTGCGATTCGATCTTTGGAGAGCACACTACTACTACTACTAGGATACATGATGTCAGGTTCCAGGAGATGCAGAGGAGGCAGGAGGGCAGCCAAGAAGGTCCCTGAGATCGCAGAGGAGACACAGGACAGCCCGGATTTGGCCAAGTTGACAGTGCCACCACCACCTAGAGGCAGGGGAGGCAGGCAGGCAGGCAGGCAGGCAGAAGAAAAGGACCAGGGCTGATAATACTTTTTATTTTCATTTTCATTTTCATGTTAAGGTATTTTCATTTCAAGGCTACTTTTCAGACTTATTTATTTTATTTTTATTTTTTTTTTTTTGGGGGGGGGGCGTATTTTAACTTTTAAATATTCCTTTTTTTTGGGGGGGGTTAGTATTTTATTTGTGCATTAAAATTGTAGCATTATGGTGGATTTATCTTTAATAGTTTTTCTTTTCATTAGCTTGGATAATAAATGACTATGACTAGGTACTTGACTTTGACAAGTGACTTTGACAAATTTGACAGTGTAGGAAATTGTACCTTTTTAAAGATATTTTAAGTACTTAAAAGAATATTTACAGAAATATTGTTTGTATGTTTTCAGAGCCGGAGCCTGAGCAGGAGCAGGACCCAGGGGCTCCCAGCTTCACCCACCGGAACTTGTAGTCACCATCGACAAGGGCAAGAAGCACGATGGAGTTGTACCCCTTGTAGTTGTAGTATGTGCTGCCAGCATCGGGTGGAGTCTTGATGCGGATGTGCTTCCCATCGAGGGCACCCAGGGCATGGTGGAAGTTCCATCTGCGGGAGTAGACATCAGCAATCTCCTTCCTTCCGTCTGCTGTGGTAGGGTTTTATACCAGCTCAGAGTACTCATCACATATGGCCTGGCACGTCTCCTTCACCAACACGGAGATGGTGTTGTGAGGCACGTAGAAGAGATACATGAGAGAACGGTAGTTGTCTCCTGTAGCCATGTAGCGGAGAGTCATCGCCAACTTGAGACCAACTGACAGAGGTTCTCTGTACCAGGTGTGGTACTTCTGCAGTCGGAGAGTAAGTCTGTGCACCTTGTCTGCAAACATCTGGGGTGACAGCCCGGTGAAGTTCTTGAAGGACTCCATGTCTTCCGCCCTCGGGATCGTCATGAGGTTGGCGTAGGCACCTTTATGTGGCCTCAGGGTGATCCAGTGGCGCATCTACACTGTACTTGCCTTCCTCTTCCTCGTCATCTTCAGGTAGCGGTCCACCAGCACAGCCAGTCGCATGTTGGCCGTCTTCAGTTCCAGCGCCAGGTTCAGCAGTTCCAGCTGTCCACGATCCATCTTCAAGTCAGCAGCGGATGTACTATAGAGAACAGTCTCCGTCGAGAGTCAGGAACAGAATGAAGATCATCTCACCAGCCTTTGCCCTATATTTCTGGGTTGCAGACCCCAGTGTAGACCACTTGACACCGCTTGACACCTGATTCCATGAAATCGGCAATCCCCCCAAAATCCCTATCCTTCCCTATCTTCCGCAGAAGTCCGTAAATATCCGTAAATGTCTGTAAATGTACCGTATCCTCCGTAAATATTGCGTATCTAGTCCGTAATCATGCGTAACATGTACGTATCGTGGGTATTGCAAAGAACGGCATTAAAAATCGAATACATGCGCACTTTTACCTAAATTTTACGGATAGATACGGACGTTTTACGCAAAGATACGGATCAATACGCATGATACGGAACAATACGCAAATTCTACCTAAATTCTGCGCAAAAGACCTTGCGTGGGAAATTTAAAATAATTTTGAGATTTTCAAAACTTTTTTGCGGAAGACCTCGATTCCTGCGCACTCCCACGGATTTTTACGGATGCACATCCACAGACATGCGTATTGCACGTATCTGTCCGTCTGACCATAGCATAATCGACGAATACGCAGTGTGAAAGCTCCTTAAGATAGATGCCATTAGTCATTGTTATCCGTGATCGTGAGCGACGTGCGAACCGCCGTCGCGCGCCGTTTCGTCGGTGCGCGTATCACCAGTAGGAATCTGGGCATTGGAAGTGGTTCTTCTTGTACATTACAAATTATCGGCACCGGTACACGCACCACGGGTGCTTCGGGCGCCTGACAAAAACTGAAACCGAAACTGGAATAGTTGGGTTATAACGTTTCTTTGTGCATGATGAGCAATTGAAATATATATTTGATGATTGTATCCATTTAAAACAGTGAAATATTTAACCAAACTATTTTGATAAATGAATCTACTAAAAAAAACATTTTGACTTGATTTGATTAACAATTAAATTTCTTCAATATTTCAACTGCATGCAAAAATATCTTTATCATACTTTTAATTATAAAAACCCAATGTTCTGATCTTTGACATAAATAGACTTGCTGTAATCGATTATGAATTCTGCTTCATTCACCCGTTTACTCAATACAATGGCAAGTCTATGTGTATATCATATACATTGGGGATGAATGTACAGAAATCTTAATGTGTGGCAAGAATCGATTATTATTAATAATAATAATAATACCTGGAATTCAGTTTATATGCATTACTCGCTGCTATGTCTAATGGGGTGTTGCTCAAAATCAACTGCAACTCTTTAAATTTTAACGCGCATTTTCATTCGCGCACGGTATGCGCATTTAACAAAACGCGCACAAAACAATGATTTTGATTGGTGCATTCCGATCAACTGCAACTTGCGATCAATTGCAACTTTTGAGCAACATCCCCTAAGAGTAAGAGTCTGGGTGCTCGGGGGCATAAGTGATAGCGCACCCTATGTAGGATATGACATAAAAACAGGGCTTTTGAAAGAATTTTTTTTCGCTTTTGTTTTTCATCGAGACGAAATTTAAAAAGATAATGATATTTTTCGTTAAAAATTTAAACTTTGTACACGTAATGTGTCATAATTTATCAATAGATAGTTATCCCATCGGGGGTAAGCATATTTATCTTCAAATGAAAGGTTGAGCTCTGATTTTTCAAGGGGCATTATACACATGCTACTAATTCAAACTTCGAAAAAGTATGCATTATGGAAAGTAGTTGATTTATTAAAAGCAATCTGGCATTTTCACTTCACCATACTCTCACTCAAGGTGAAATAACGCACACAAAAATGCAATTGAAATATTATTTCGAGTTCCTTATATCGTAGTAATCAAGGCAATTGTAATCGATTTCTGAACCAAAAAAATGTTGATATTAAGACTATTTGTACAGGGTAAACCCTGAGGGTAAACCCTGGCCTGACAATCAAAAACAAGTAGATGTAAAAAAAAATGTGTTCACTGAACTCTGAATATTAAATTTAATTTCGCCAAAGTCGCGATATACATATGGATATATTCATTTATTATCCGTTTTTATTTGTCGTTTTATTTTAACAGGGTGGCCCTTTCGGTTAAAAAAACTGTTCGACCAAAGGGCCCTGTAATATTATTACATATGCATTTTGTCATTGTTATCGTTTATTCAGCGGATTTGTTTGTTTATGTTTATTTCCGTAAATTCAACAAAATAGTAACAACAAATTATGATTTTAAAAAATATATACAAAACGTAATAAAGCCCATTTCATGGGCTCCTTGCATATCAAATATAAATCATACAAGTAGATGAAACGTTATATCAAGCAAAGTCAATAGATGTATTGAATATGCTCCATTTTAGATAGGGTTGGTTGGTTAACTTGGTTTTACGGCGCATAGTTATTTAATTATTAGTCTATGTTCTAGCCAGTTTATCTAGTCTTTTAATATTCACAACGCACGAGCTCGCCAGCTAGCCTATCCAAGGAATTCCTTGGCCTAGCCCACCGTACATATTCCCCATTGATTCACGCAGGGAGCTTGCATCTGAGGGTACAGATTTGTGGGGGTAGCACGGATATCTCAGAGGTCGCGTTCGTTAGGCGAATGTGAGGCTCAAAAGAACAGTCCTGCATGGTGGTGTTTCACCAAGATAAGAAAGACTTCAAGAACGACTTGAAGAGCGACTGGTATCAGTTCTTGGGCTGAATGCACTTAATATGATCATGAATCATTACGAACAAAAAGGGAAAGAAAGCCGCACGACCCTGGACAACGGAGATTAAGAAGATTATTCTAGGTACCTGTGACTTTGTGCTCGGCATGGTTGGAAAGAGACGTTCAAAAGAAGAACACCAAAAGAGTGTGGCTGTCCACAATCGATGCGTCACAGATGAGTCTTAATCCGGTAACAAAAGCTGGGAAACCCTCCTTTATGATAGCTGGGATTCCCTTGTCCATTGACGCAGAAAGTTAACCAGAGTCCAATCGATGTGTCACTGACGAGTCGTAATCCGGTAACAATAGCTGGGAAACCCTCCTTTACAATAGCCGGGATTCCCTTGTCCATTGACGCGGAAAGTTAACCAGAGTCATCCAGTATGACAAGAGATTAAATGCCCAACTAAAAAACTGGTATGTGGGACTAGACAGCGAAAAGTTGATATACTGGATGAAAATATATAGACTTAAAGATGATCCACTGGCACACTACAAAGACACTCCTTACAGGTCCTCCAGGTGAGAAAACATCTTACATTTTTTCGGGTATTACTCCAAATGTCATAACAGTGTAATTAAAAGTAAATTATGTAGTTTATGGTGACTGTAAAAGCTAGTCTTGGGCCATATTGCATAAAAAGTTGCGTTTAAACGCAACTCGGAAAATTAAACGCATGTCCTAAATACGAGCCCCTAATTGGTGAGTAAATTTTCTGACTTGCGTTTTAACGCAACTTTTTATGCAATAGTGCCCAGGTCACATAAGGCCCCGTAAGCAACACGATTCAACACGGCTCTTTGTTCTGAGGCAGTTAACTGTGAATTAATAAAGAGTCGTGTTGAATCGTGTTGCTTCCGCGGCCCTATGTGACCAGGGCATAACGTAGGTTCCCCCATAAAGGCACTGTATAAAATTGTAATCGTTAAAAAAAAATCTTAGTGGACATAAACTACGCTACGAAAAGCTTAGGTTTCGGAATGAACGTTTAGTGCGTCAAAAAAAACACTAAAATTTGATTCCACATCATCGAAAGCGAGGATAGGATTAATAAACTGGTTTACGTTAAAGTATTTTAACGCCGTGTATCTGATGGGGTCAAAATTAATACGATATGGCGTTTTCAGTGTAAACTGAGTGGCGTCTGGGCAAGGGGTCAGACCAGCGCTCGATTGGACAATGCCTCTACAAGAGGCACGATGTCCAACATGTCCAAGACATTCTTGAACGCTTCGTGTGTAGAAAGTCCAGTTCCATGACGTCACAAGTGTCCATGCAAAGATGAGAGTTTAGTTGTTCAAGTTCTTTTAATCCCAAAGACACAAATGTGTGGTGTATCTATTCCCTTCTATTGCAAGTTATTCCATCACCGCTGGGACAATTTTCTTTAAGGTTTTTCAGGATTCGCAGGGGATTTAGTCAAGAAAGGGCAGACAAAAATGTGTTGCGTTGATGACAGAATGGATATGCACAGCACGATTTGTTTTACGCTGTAAAGCCCCGGTTACATATAGGGTCTCGGAAGCAACACGATTCACCCCGACACTTTGTTCATTCACAGTTAACTGCCTCAGAACAAAGAGTCAGGGTGAATCGTGTTGCTTCCGGGGTCCTATGTGACCGAGGCTTTAGAACACGAGTGTTGTTTAGCATTTGTGACTGTAAGCAATTCGCAAAACTTTGAAATTTGTAATCGCTGCGAGCGGAAGAGACAGAGGACTGGGACAATTTAATCAACTTCAATGAAGCCTTCATAATAGTTCATTAACAAGAAAGAAAATGTCTTCGCTTTGTATTTACTCAACATGTGCTTTTTACTTGCAGTGAAGGGGTATTATTGACAAACTTCTGTTTTTACCTTTTTTTTCAACGACCATAAAAATGCGCATTTTCCTTGTTATAGGCAGCTGTCCAGAACACCCCCCAAAAATGAATAGATGAATAATAGTTCAGACAAGATAGAATAGGATAAATAATGATAATAATAATGATTATTTTAATAATACTAATACTAAAACTAATACTACTACTACTACTACTTATAATAATAATAATAATAATAATAATAATAATAATTATAATAATAATAATAATAATAATAATAATAANATAATAATAATAGTAATAATAATAATAATAATAATAATAATAATAGTAAAAAGATAAATAAAAAAAAACACCCATTTGCTCCTCCGCATCCTCGATCTATGTTTTGGGGATCAGGGAGAACATGAGATAAAATGCAACAAAAGTCGCTCTTAAACCATACAGAGAAGATGTAATGGGCGACTACATTGCCAGATTATTTTCATCTCTTTTTTCAAATACATCGATAAAATAGATTTCGTATAAACCACCTCGCCTGAATTATAAAACCCTCTAAGAAAATTCCTAAACGTTTCATGAAACCAAATATATTTATCGAAGATTGCATTGCTAGTCAGGATTTTCACGATTGAATAACAGATATCCGAACTGTTTACCTAGAAACTCGGTAAAGACTCTTTCAACTCCTTAAAGGCATAAAAAACGCCTGCCCCAGATTCGAGAATATGATGAAGTCCCTTCTTCTCTATTTATCATTCCATCTTGATTTCAATCTCGGAAGTCATGTGTCAAAGTGAATATTAACATGTCACTCGGAGTACGAGTGTATATTATATCTTCAAAGTTCGCCGAACTGTGTGGGATTTGACAAGTGGCCATTTATATACTTTGAAGAGGGTCGTCAGATTTGATTCCATCCCGCTTCTCAGAAATTCTTCTTTTGACGTGGATGTACAATAGGGGCGCCCGATGCTCCTGGTATGCAAAGGGGTTGGGGCGCTTAGAGATAGGAAAAGAGGCTTACCCTATCGGCGGTGCCAATATCTTAAAGATGAAATTTTAGTGCTGTGGTTGTTGTAAATGGGTTTATGTTTTTTCTATTTTGTTCATTTTTTTGTTTGGGTGTATATGGTTTATTTGTTTTGTAGATTATTGGTTTGGTGTTGGTTTGCCGTTGTTGTTGTTTTTGTTGTTGTTGTTGTTGTTGTTGTTGTTGGTTGCTGGTTGCTTGTTTTGTTTTGTTATTACTTGTTTTGTTTTGTTTGGGGGATTTTTTTGGGGGGGTTGCTTTACTTTATTCGTTGTTTGAGGTCCTTTTTTTCTTGCTTGTTACCTCCTTTGGGCGCGACTGTGCAATATAAGTTTCTGGAAAAGATTGTGCCGTTGTTGTTTTCGCTTGTCAGGTCATCATTAAGGGGAGCACAAAAACCAGATCAAGCCCACCCCATCCCATTTCAGGTTGACGAATTCTGGATACGCCAGTATCGATTGAACATGATATAAAGTCATCATCGCGGACTTGAAAGCAAATGAGATGACAGTGAGATGTATTTCAGATGAAATATTTGCGCTCGGTGTTTTAATAATGATCTATGCTTGAGATAAGTGATGACTATAGTTGATAAAAAGTAATTATGTAGCGATGAGAGTATATTGTCAGTATTAACTCCCACCCTCGCCTCATCAAAAGAAATTGGATGCGGACTTTGGCACATGTGTGTCTAGGATATCCGTGTAAAATATTAACCATGTACGCCATTTTGACAAGGCAGTTTGCAGCCATTTTCGACTCTGAGATATATTTGTGAGTAATACGTGAAGTGGAGTAAATCAGATTGTCATATAACTCATCAGCAGGAGATCAATAAATTTATTCATAATACACAGACACTTTGAAGTGCATGAAGTCTGGTCATAAAGAATGCACAAATAATGGTATTATATGACATATAATCTAAAAAAAATCTACATACACTTTAGGTCTATGGTGTTGAGTGGGGGAAAAATCGACGTATGCTCTAAAGATGCTAAACGTAGGATACTACTTTATATTATATCAATAAAAGCTATCAAGGGATCATATCTCGCATGGGTTGCGAAATATTCCCAGGTGTTAAAGGCTATCTATAGTATAAGAAAAATAATAGCGAACACATAATGTGTATATTGCTTGAATATAGAGCATGGAATTAATCCAAAATAACTTTATCCGACATGATGTTGAGTACTAGTTCAGGAGCAAGAAAAAAACGGCTCGTTCGCGATCGACTTAAGCTCCGTACGTCCGAAATAGGCTCCGTGGGGGCCTTTTAGCTACATGTGTTTTTGTGCGTGTTCGTCCTTTGACTATTCATGAGAATTGATCGGGTTTTGTTTTGTTTTGTTTTGTTTTTTTTGATATTTGGAAAACTAAGCATCTTTTCCATTGTCATAGAATGTTCATGGCGATTGTTTTATGTCACTATCAACTTGCCTCACATACTCTTTACGGGGCACCAATTTTCTTATTAAAAAATAAGCTTTAGGAGGCACCTCCGCAGAAGGGTTACTGAAAATCCTGAATTCTTTGGGCGTCTGCATGGCAGATTTTGAGCACTTTAAAAGTTTAACATTTTTACCGATATTTTTTACCATTACTGGGTAAATTTGTGCAGATCATTGAGTAAAATCCGTCGCTATTACGCAGTATTGCACACATTCGTACCACGCTTGCATGCACTATCCATTTTTTAAACCAAGTATTGAATGAAGATCATGAAGGGAAAAAAAAGAGATGGACGTCTGAGCAAAAATATACCAGCCTTAAGAGGCAGTCACACCTACAGATTGATTCCATCTTGTTGCCAAACTGATTTATCATAAATTCGAACTATGAGCTATGAATAAATGTTGGTTTGAGCTTCTGCATAGGTCAGTACACATGCATATGGCACGTTAAGGGTTAATCCTTGAATTTGTACAAGGACATTTAGAAAAGTACATTTCAAACATCAGATTTCAAACGGAATAAGACAGTAATTATTACAATTTTGTTGATGTCGTTTGATAGCGGGGTGGAATCAGTCTGTTGGTGTGACAGACAGCCCCTATTAATAGCAGTTAATTATAGCAATACCAATCACTATTAATCAGACGCTAACGATCACCATAAAACCTCGAGGAAATGGATTCGTAAATCATCTATGGGCGCTTACTCGTCCCAATGACCTATATTGAATTAGAATCATTAAAGGGGATATCTCATATGAGCGGTGAACATTTCTGAACGTAGCGAATTTAGATCTCATACTCATTATGAGCGGTGAACGTTTACGAAGGTAACGAATTTGAGATTAGCCCATTTTTCTGACGATTGTTTGCAAAAAATCAGGGTTACTTTCAGCGATTCGAGACAGTTATTAGCAGTTTTTAGCTTTGTATAGCGAAAGTCTTTGTGAAACACAGTTGGTGATTTTAAGCAACTGTTAGCAAATGTTAGCGACAGTTTTCACAATAAGAATAATGGTGATGATAATAGATCCAGTTTATATAGCTCAGTGTTCAAGGTTCTTTTGCCCGGCAATAACCAATGCACGCGGCATTTCAAGGAATAGATATTCCTACCAGGTACCCATTTACCTCACGTGGGTTGAGTGCAGCATAATATAGTTGGATTATTTGTTGAAGGAAATTAACGCCATTAGCTGGATTCGAACCTGCGACCCTCTGGTTGAAAGGCGAGAGTCAGAATCACTACATACCACTGGGCGCAGTGGTTTCTCCACGACACCAATAATTTCAACAACTATTTGTCAATCCCTTTGCGACAATTTGCGAATGTTTTGTGACCTGGAAAAGCACCAGGTGATTTTTATTCAGGAACCATAGGGTTACTTGTTCTCTAGCAGTGTCCAATAAAAAAAAAAAAACAAGATGTTCACGAAACCGTATTGTGACCATTTGTGAAAATACAAATTCTTACAAAAATCTTGAACGGGCTCAAAATTTCTGCATGTGACATTAAAAAAAGCTAGCCGTTTACGAACTTTTTAACGTTAGCTGAACTTGTCAGCGTTAGCCAAATTTGGCGTCAGTACATAGGAACCGTGGAATGAATCAATTTATCTGTAATCTTAAGGCAAATGTAGGACTGCATGCACATTTGCGTAAACGGTAAAGCCCCAGTCACATAGAGCCCAGATTCAACACGACTCAACACCACGATTCTTTTCTTTGTCATTTATTTTGACGTTAAGAAAGACTGGATCACGTCAACGAGTGTAATACGCTTAAGATTCTAGATTATTCAGCACAAGAACCGATACCAGTCGTTGTTAGGACAAATAGTCGTGTTCAGCCTTGGTGAATCGGGACTTCGATCTGACTGGGGCTTAAACTTAGGGGATTATTAACGGCATGCTTGTCCGAAGATGGCCAAAACGAAACCATCCATCTACAATTTGGATTCAGTGCGTGACTGAATTATGAGTGATAAGTTTGTATCCGTTTCTCTCAATGTGGTGATGGAGCGGGAATGATGTATGTATCATATATCTTTGCCAAATGCTGACGATTTATTTATAGAAGAGCATTGTGATCATTGTGGTGATAGTTTATACGCTGCGAGAAATACTTTCTAATCAATCATGAATTGAAATGTTCACCCGAGAAACAGTTTATTTTTAACTTTCGACTGTAAGAAATTGAATTTCTAGTCAAGGTTGAGTGAAAACTGAAAAAAAAGTCATATATATTTTTTTTTCGTTTCACTTCATATCCACATCCACTCTTTCTGGAGAGAAAATTTCACTCATCAATCTCTGACAGTACTGGAAAAAAGGCTCAGTCCGACCAAATTTTAGCAATTCTTAATCCAAAAAAGGAGGAAAAACTGATAGAATTAAAATCTTTTCCCATCCAAAATGTCCTTTCCCGGACTAAAGAAAATAGATTTTCTGCTCATGAGGATATCTGTCCGCGGGCACCGCAACACACACACACACACACACACACACACACACACACACACACACACACACACTCTCTCTCTCTCTCTCTCTCTCCCCTACTTTCTTTACCTTTCCCGAAACTGTCTCTTTCCCACTCGCCCCTCCCCCTCACCATATACTCAGGCACTACACATTGAAGGAAACATAAAATCTGCATTTCATCTCCCAAGAAAAATGTAAACCACTGAAAAAAATATTACATGAAAATATGTAAAGTGTTTAATTCACAACAGGTTCAAAGCGCTATATGCAACGAATGTGAATTATACAATCTGACATAAGACATACGAATTATAATACATATTATACAACATTATAAATAGACAAATAAAATATAAAAATGATGAGAGAGAAAAAGAAAAGGGAGCATGAAACGCAGATAGACACAGATACATACACATACACAAACACATACACACACACACACAAACACACACACACACACACACACACACACACATTTTCTCTCTCTCTCTCTCTCTCTACTCTCTCTCTCTCCCTCTCTCTCTCTCTCTCTCTCTCTTCCCGACTTTCTTTACCTCTTCCCAAACTGTCTCTTTCCCAGTCAAATCTGCGTTTCATCTACCAAGAAAAATGTAAACCACTGAAGAAAAAAAATTATAGTACATGAAAATGTGTATAGTGTTTAATTCGAAACAGGTTCAAACCTCTTATCTACCGTATATGCAGCGAATACACTGAATTACGGTACCGGTTTAAAATCTGACATACGACATATACGAATCATAATACATACATCGTAGATAAAACTAAATATAGGTTTTACCGTGCGTGAAACCTCATCAAAATTTTTATTCGATTCAACGTACACATGGTACAAGAGGAATTTTAATGACCTGCAAGATCAACATGCAATCACCTGAATAGTTGATTTGATTCAATTTAGTTTGTATAAGATTTCAAATATTTCAAATCAAAGTGTACTCAAACATTATTTAGTGATCGTTGTGAAATTAATGACCAATGTGAACTGCTGATTTGAATAAATTAATTTGAATTGAATTAGTAACAATATTATTGCAATAAATTCGAAACTAAATTGAATGATATAAACTATGGTAAAATCTAGTTTACGGAAGTCTGTCGAATCTGAACATTCTTTCGTTGAGTGAAATACCTTTCTGATGAAATTGGCCGGGAAAACCTTTTATCGATAAGTATTAAAAGTATCAAAAATTCATGGCAAAATGATATACACACAGCAAAATGTAATGACATTGGAATTCATAAATAATTCATGATTTACAGTTTCCTCGAAAAGATTGAAAATACTTATGGGGTGTTGTTCAAAATCAACTACAAATCAACTGTAACTTTGCACATTGTAACGCGCATTTTTATTCGCGCACGGTATGCGCATTTAACTAGACGCGCGTGAAACAATGATTTTGATTGGCACGTTCCGATCAACCGCGACTTGCAACCAATTGCAACTTTTGAACAACACCCCCTCAGTCTACGTAGCGGTATTCTAACCCTCATCAGACTGAACTTTTGAGGCCATTATACCGTATTACCTCGACCATAAGCACCGTGAAATTGAAGAGTTTCCATGATTGTTGGATATGATTGACATAGCGCCCGCTCTCGGGAGAGAGAAAAGTAAAATGTTTATTAATCATTTCAACTCTCAAAATTAACAAAATACATATTCATAAGTCCTCTCAGTCCTTGAGTAACTGTATTGAACGGCTATTAAGTAGATTGCATTCATCGTTGTACAATACGTTTTGCTATGCTAAAAAGGATTGGAACAAATTAAAGCTCATAATGAAATAGTTTCAATTGAACTCAGATACCAGAGCTGCTGATTGATCGGATTAATGAATACCATTCATTGTTGATGATAATGCATCAGTGACAGGAGACCCATCGAACACGATTGAACACGCCACTTTTTTCAGATGATAATTAATTGCCCCAGAACAAAGATTCGTGCTGATTCGTGCTTAGTCGGGGCTACTATGTGATTGGAGCTTTTTTTGATTAAAGAAGAATGTTACTCATTACGTTTAACATGTCTCTACCTATCGGTCTGTATGAAGAACTTCAGAAAATATTGAATTTCGCGAAATGTTAACGTACGGTATCGTCTGCCANTTACGCATAAAATAAGTTTTGTGCTCAAATTTAAATTGAACTGTCGCGTCCACAAGTTACGCCGAGTCACGCCGAGTTGTCGGTCGCGGGCTGTCGTAGAGCTTTACTCGAGTTCTTGCGAGTGGTTCTTTTGGATGTATTTTACTATCTTAAGCCCCAGTCACATAGAGGCCCGGAAGAAACACGATTGAACACGAATCTTTGTTCAGCTAACAGTTAACTACCTCCGAACATAGATTCGCATTGAATCGTGTTCAGTCGGTACGAGAGAGAAAGGGGTCTATTTCTTAACAATATCATGTTGGTACTAGCTGCCCCGGTCACATAGGGCCCCTGAAGCAACACTATTCAACACAGCTCTTTCTTCGCAGGCAGCTAATTGTGAACTAAACGAAAAGTCATGTTGAATCGTGTTGCTTCCGGGGCCATATGTGACCGGGGCTTAATAGGCACAATCTGATTACGATGGCACCATTTTTGAACGAGAGAGAAAAGGGTCTATTTCTTGACAATGGCATGTTGGTAATATGCACAATCTGAGGATGACGATGTCTCCATTCTTTGGACACGTTTCAAGTCGGCGAATAATGTATGCTCACAATCTTTTCCGAAAACCTCTTTGATGAGAGACACAAACGCTTGCAGAGTGACCGGACAAAATGGAATTGTTAACCTAGAACAACAAAAAAAAGAAGGAAAAGTGCATGAATAGACTATTTTGTCCATCCGTAACATAATTCTTTGTGTTTAGATACAACTCAGTTACTGCCCCAGTCACGTAGAAGCCCGGAAGTAACACGATTGTGCACGACCCCTTGGTGAGTTCACAGTTAGCTGCCTTTGAACAAAGAATCGTGTTGAATCGTGTTGCTCCCAGGGCCCTATGTGACTGGGGCTTTTTTATCGAAACCCTCATAAATGGGGCTTCATATGCCTTTATAAAAGTGACCCTGTTTTGTTTTATGAATACCAACCCTTTAGGTGAATGATTTTATACTTCATGAATAGCGAGCATTTAAATCGTTGGTCCAGTAGGTTAACACGACAAATTTAGAGGTGAATCGTTTTTATTTGGTTACATATGTCTATTTTTCATTAAGGACGTTATTGAAACGCTTTAAAAAAAACTTATCTAAATATGAAAGACAACTCATACCTTTGCGTCTTTAGCCTGCGTCCCACCGTGTTTTTTTTCCTTTTACTAAAAAAACGCTCCCCGAGAGCACAATATACGTTGGCCAGTTGGTGGGCCGACGTTTGGCTTGCGCTCATGGAGCGTACGCCAAATGTCAGTTCACCGTATGACCTGCGTCTCTGTGCGTCCAGGGAGCGTTTTTAATCGCTAAAACTCTGGGCCAACGCAGGTGACGCAAAAATGTGAGTCGTCATTAACCGAGAATATCGGATGACTGTACTTTTTAAACGCTTTATAAACTTTTTATGTACAATTTTCTTTGCTTTGATATCTGGAAGCCCGAAAGGGTCCATTCTATATTTCTCAAAACGTATTCATAAAAAC
>BQKZ01003044.1:43366-61163 GCA_036244855.1 Temnopleurus reevesii | reverse complement strand
ATCGAATCAGTGCGATTGTTAGCGTTGATTACTCGCGCTGATTTGATTTTATTCCCGGGGACTAGATTGTCATTGACTGCCAAAACACGGCGAGTGTGAATGCGGTTGATTTAATGCCCCTCTCACACATGGCAGGATACGAATTTCTACGACATTATCAATTCTGTCGTACAATTCGGTGTATAATTCTGAGGCGATGAGGTTAGAATCTATACCATCGTGATCTTTCCGTAGATAATAGCATTCATCACATTCCACACGCCCATTTGCCAATTCAAACACACACAACCTCACCACCAGCAAGCCTCTCGATGACATATCGAATCAGTGCGATTGTTAGCGTTGATTACTCGCGCTGATTTGATTTTATTCCCGGGGACTAGATTGTCATTGACTGCCAAAACACGGCGAGTGTGAATGATGTTGATTTAATACCCCTTTCACACATGGCTGGGTACGACTTTATCAATTCTTTCGCCCGTAATTCATGCACTATGAACATGATAAGCATGACAACGGAAATACAGGGGCGGATCCACGATATCTCAATAGGCAGGTGATAGGGGTGGGGAAATTTGAAATTCTCTGACATTACAGCAGAAAACAAAAGTTGTTCATTACACTCTTCGGATTCGCTAATAAGGGGGGGGGGGGTCCCTTCCTTGATCTGCATATGGACAGGTTCACAACACTAACCCGAAAAAAAAACCTATATTTTCTGTAACGGTCATCAAGCTCTACCGCGTTCTTCTTCTTCTTCCTCCTTCTCATCATTCTTCTTCAGATTTTTATTCATAGGCTGCGTGCATGTAAATACGCCGCTCTCACAATTGTCAGAAAATGCCAACGCACTCTGCGGGGTCTGTATTCGAATATTATATGATAATGGCATCAACGGCTTTTCAAATATAATCTACTACAGCACCATAAGCTACAATCTCTGAATTTGTGAAACAGGGAGAGAATAAGAGAAGACTGAGGGAGAGAGAAAATGTAGACTTGACACAATTTCTTCGTATAGACCATGTAGATCTTTCGTAAATTTAATAATAAAAAAATGTACCTGAATTACAGTGCATCTCGGAATTTTTGCAACACACAAAGAGAAAGAGAAAAGAGGGAGAGAGAGCGTGAAATTTATTTCACATTTTATTCATTTTTTCGTTTAATTCATCTCAACAACCCGTCCGCATTTATAGGATAGGTACACGCATTGCTACAGGCAGGCGATCACACAGTTTCCGATTAGTACGTATAAGGTTGGAAAGGAAGACGAACAGACGACAAGAAAAAAATGGAGATCGATTGATAACGGCAGGCACGTGACTAAAGTGATATGAGACCACGTGATGGAAACGGGATTTAGTCGGAAGGCGCAGTGATTGAAAGTAGTATGATGTTTCGCGGCGGCAGGTCGATAGAATTTTATGCACATAATGAGCAAAAGAGTACATGAACTAGATCTCCTAATGCGATAAATGCATTTTCAATGATGGATCATGTATCATTTTTACATATGAATGAAGAGATATGTCATTTTCTACTGTAAATTAGATGAAATGTATTCTTGTATACACACATAGACGTAGAGTGTATTAGGCATTACCCGTCTGCCCGTATGGACTGCGAAACCGGGGGTTGGAGGCTGCTAGCCCTCCACTTTTTCAGTTAATACGTATAAGTCTATGGGAAGGTGTAAAAATGGTAATTCTCAGCCCCTACATTTTTTAGGTTACGCGATGACTGCCACAGGAAATAAAGTGGAATTCAATAGAGTTGCCATATACAATTGAAATTCAATACGATGTGTTAACATCTTAGTAAGATAGCAAATCTGCGTGAGAGGTTTTAATGTACCATCATATAGTAGAAAACGTTAAAATAATGAAAGCTACTAGGAAGGGGGAAGAATTGAAAAACAAAATGAAGAAGGCCGACTTTTTGAAGGGGGAATGATGAGAGGAAAGGGAAGAAGAAACAGAGACAACATAAAATATGCATGGTACCGAATACGATCTTATATACCGAGAACGAAAAAATGCGGTGCAAATGAATGGCTGAAGAGAGAGTAGAATTGAAACATGCATACAAGACAAAACGGAAACCACAGAAAACGAAAGAGAGGAAGAGAGAGGGAGAGGGGGTGATTATTACAGACTATAGTATGTTAACATCTTCCTTAGATAGCGAATCTGCATAAAACTCGTTTACGAAGTTTAAGTAGAAAATAATCACACAGAGGGATTAAGAGGCATGAAAATAGGAACAAATAATTTCGTGGAGGGGGGGGGGGTAAGAGTGAAAAAATGAGAGGTGAAAAGAACTTGAATCCTAACTCCAGCATGTTAACATCTTAGTGAGACACCAATCGAAAGAAAACTCGTTTGAAACATTGAATGTGCCTAAACAAATATTACTCCCTTGTATACGTACATTATTATTCTAATACATACAACCAATTTGATGACAAAAATAACGCATCCAGCTTAATGCTGACACATTGTATTAGTTCTGTAGAGCAGAGCAGAGATGAATTCTAGCAACGTTTCCCGTCAGCTTATATAAACGGTTCAAATATGGAAGCGATTTTCTCATTAATAGCTCCGATCGGCTTAGCGTAATAGCCTTATATCAGGACGTAACCTTTTAACAGAGAGCACGAAGCTTTAAATCTAATCTCACGGTTATACCCCCGCGAGGTGATGTGCATTAAGCAGAAAAGATATTGTACCACTCTGTCCTATCCAAACGCCCCTGAATTGTCAAATTAGAGAAAAATATACATCGATGTCCTTTTTTATGCTTATTTTTGTATTTCATTATTATAAATCGAAAATGACGGATGCAGCGAGGGTTTGCCATTCCAATTTTGTTATTACGTACACAATTTGTGAACAAATAAGTTTAAAGTCATTATTTTGAATGTTTAAAAATGTTAAAAATTCCATTTGGCTAACATTTCTCCCCTCTTAATTTTCTTCTTTCACTTATTTCTTCTGAACAACATCTATAGGACTGTTGCTAGAATGTTGCAGTTGGTCGCTAGTTGCAGTTTACCAGCATGCGCTAATCTATTAAGCACAGATCGTGCTCTAATGAAAAGTTGCGTCTCAAACTGAAGATTTAAGCAATCGACTAGTAATAAATATGCAATACATATATTAAATAGGAGCATCGAAAGAAAGTTGTTTCCTTTCATTTTCTCCGCCTTATTTTTCGTCGATGTTTATTCGTTGGCAAAATACTATCCGCCCAAATATTGAATATACATATATATGAAATAGGAGCAACAAAAGAAAGTATGTTTCCTTTAATTTTCTCTGCCTTTTTTTCTTCGATGTTCATTCGTTGGCAAATACTATCCACACAAAATACAGCGAAATTGCACCATATGTTAAACATATTCTAACCAATAGTTGTGTCAGAATGTGCAAAACAATTGCTCATTGTACTATTCATCATCAAAACCTTTGAAATGTTGTCTTCAGCAAAGGAATAATTCGTTCAATTTATCTGATTGCGGTTTATCAATCAAAAGTAATTATTCATATCATTCCCGAGCCCTGCGGGGATTTAACATTAAACATACAATGTTGCAATAGACAATTGCTCGTAAAAAAACATAAACGATACATCTGTCTCCTCACCATCATCATTATCACCAGCACCACCACCATCATAATGGATGCCATCATCATACAACGTAAATCAGTATATCTGGGTGTTACAATGTTAAAGCAGCACTACAGTGCTGTGACAGTATATTTCTCTGTCACATTAGCGACTATGACTCAATCTTAATACGTATTAGATTTGTTGGAACAGTCATCTGTAGTTCTGAATAAATAGTAGTTCTAAACATGCTGGTGTTCACATTCAAAAGTTAAACTGTGATGAATGAGTCCCTTTCAGACAGAGCTGTATAACATTTCACGTGCCGTGTCACACCTCAGTTGTAATTACGATCACGGCTTAACATATTCCTTTTATGCTGTATCGTTTTTTTTTTAATGGCAAAACAAAATACAAGTGTCCACTTCAGATAATGCTTTGGAAAGGGACCTCTTCCAAGAAATAGACCACAAGAGGACAAGTGAAAAAAAACTAAAAACATTTCACTCACATGCAGACATGATTTTAATTTCGGAAATTCATAACCACTTCTTCTCCTTCGGTATTGCTCTTACTATTACCACTTTGCACATCTTCAGGTGTACTATTCAAGTCCAGTGACCCATATCGCACACATACCCCTCCCTCGACACAACCCCACCCTTGTAATGAGAAAATTAGTCTGCAAAAACAGACCAATTTAAAGCATTTGTACATACTATCCCTACATTAGAGAGCAATTGGGTATGGAGGGGAAGACTACAATACCACAGGCAGCCGGATTATACCAGTAGCTATGTAGACTCACAACCAGACGCAGCTCATCCAATTGGTTAGTGACACTACGTTAACTTCTTGGATTTGGGTTTGCAATTAAAGACTAGTTTAGAAACTAGAAAAGCTCTCTTCCTTGACAGCTGAGCTCTGTCTGCATGTAACCGGATATATTTATGTCAACTGAAGACTTTCTTCAAAGCAAACTCGAAAATCCATCTGCGGAATCGCAGACAGCACTTCCCCAAAAGCGAGCATGGCGTGGATACACGTTATATCTACATCAGTACTATAGGTGACACGACATTTGAATGGTAGCAGAAAAGAGCAGTGGCTATTTTGCAGTTATGAAATTATCATAATGTCATAACTAAAAATCCATTATATAAGAATTATTGTACTGTAAATAGTCTATACCGACATTGTCACAAAAACGCTTGCTTTGAAGAAATGAAATACATTCAATTATGTACGCACTACGATATATGGGTGCTATTTTGCACCCTTGGCTGTGCAACCGCTGGTACAACATCATAACCCTTTAGGGTGTAGATATACATTCTCATATCTCAACCCTATAAGGTTGCCTAAGCGGCTGCACCCCAAAGGTGCAAAATGTCACCCTCATTTCTAAGTGTATACTGTCAGATGGTGGTCAACATGAAAAATGAGATGCTGTATGTTATGTAATACACGTTCTTTCATGCACTCTTACTACTGGATTATAGAGATATAACAAAATAATTTAATTTATAAGGTTATTCTAATTGCAGGTTTGTTAAAGGGATAGATAAAAAGAAAGAGCAATAGGATAAAATTATACGAGTAATACGAAGATTTAGTGTCATAAAAAGTTAGCTTAAAAAATATATATCCATGTTGCCACATGGTTTTAAAATTTATTACAGGGTATAAAGTGAACTGGACCAACGTTTTAGTTTCAAACTATCATATAGTAAACAAAATATATATATTCCCTCTTACACATAGGGGCATATAACCGGAGGAATGAACCCCGAGTTGAACAATTCTCCTTTTAAAAGCATACTACACTTGCAAACATATGGAAACATGAAATCGATAAAAAGAGAGAAAAATAATCCACCCTATACCGGCCTTTTATCTGCCAGGGCGCTTCGGAGGCCCATTCTACATAGCATGTGTGCCTCGACAGCAAACGAAGACGGTGGTGTTCTAAAGATTCGCGGTGAGAAAATAAGCACAGTAAGAAGAAGAACAAAAAAGATTGGACAACTTAAAAAAACCCTCCCAATTCACAAAAGCTGTAGAATAAAAAAAAGAACTTTCCTACCCCCTCATTGTGTAAAGAAAATGTAAAACATGTACCGCAACTGCTCACGGCATAAAGATGGAACTCTATGTCCCTTCTTTAACTGTTACTTTTATTTTGTAGACGAGAATGGAAGTTGTTGACTTGGTCCAGTTTCTTTGACCTTTTGCTCACAATGAAAATTCGGAGAAGAGACACATTATAGATGGGAATTCTGTAATGTCAGAGGTTCGTGTTTGACGATCGGTAGCACGTATTTGTTGACCAAGCCGCATCACTTTTAAGGAGTAAGCGATCTTCAGGAAATAGAATATTAGAGAGAACAAGAAATGGGTAAGTGATAGGTAGTGGGTAAGTGAACATGCGAGCATCAATGATTTTGAGGCCCCTTCGTGACGACCTGAAAAGGGAGAAAATAAGGAAAAGAAAGCAAAAGGTCCTCAGCACAAATTTTGCATCCCCAAGAAGAAAAAAACAGCCCTCATCTTCCTGTTTGTGCCTGATGAAGGGGCTACATGGGGAGGAAAGGGGAGGGAAGGTGGAGGAGGACGACGACGACGAAGACGACGAGAAGGAGGGGGAATGGGGAGAAGAACGAGAACGAGAAGGGGGTCGTTTGAGAAAAGAAGTAGGGACTAAGAGAATGAGGAGGGGCGGATGATGGGTAGGACGAGGATGCTCAGGAGGAGGAGGAGGAGAAGAAGAAGAAGAAGGAGGAGGAGAAGGTGGACGAGGAGGAGGAGGAGGAGAAGGAGGACGAGAAGGAGGAGAAGGACGAGAAGGAGAAGGATGAGTGGGAGTACGGGGATGGTAAGAGTATGGATGAAGAGTAGGAAAAGAGACGAAAAGTACAAAAAACGGCCATTGATCCATTGTGTGCTGCAAAAAAAAGAAAAACAATAAAGATGCGATATTTCAAAGATATTTTTGGTAAATATTTCAAAAGAGATCTTCTTGGAGAATGATAACTATAGAAGATGGAGGGGGTCGGTAAGATAGGGAGCAACGGGAGATGGATGTCGCGAAAAGTGAGAATGAGAACGGAAGACATGTCGGGCTGAGAGGGGGATAGTGCCAAGAAACCTCGCTAAACGCCCTAAAAACAAACTCCCAATCACTTTAACCTCATCAAGAATGCACAGTTTGTCTTCCTCTAACCGTCTTCGCATTGATCACGGTGATCTTCGTAAATATTTGATATAATGAGCTCGGAGCAGGAAATATATGTTACCTCGTCATACTCAGGACAAGGCACATAAGCAAACAGTCTTCCGATTTGTGCAAATATCTTCCAATTTGTACGCATCCCATTCTGCTTTATCGGAGGGCAAACATGAAACACTACGCATGGGACTGGGCAATATTGAAAGTGCTTAACATTTGGCACAACCGTCTATTGCATTTGTGATTAGTTTCAGCAAATATATAAAACAACTTCAATCTCCCCCATTTCCGATATTCATTCAACGTGTTCAAACGCTAAAAAAATGAGGAAAATATGTGATGGAGACTTTTTCGCAATGGCGCAGTGTCGCCGCACCGAATACAGATTCAGATTACACGCTCGTATTGAAGGCGAGTCACCTAAATACCTGCAAGGTGTTGATACGCGGCGACCCATTGATTCTATAAAAATGAAGGATAAATAGATTTTACTTAAAAAGAACAAGCTTTGCTGGATTTATCTTTGTGCATATATATGCAAATTATGCAAATGTCGTTAATATAGTCTCATTTTACCTGCACGTACCCTATATGAGTTTGCCGTAGCGAAAGGAGTCCCCAATAATTTTGGATTTTTGAACTCTAAATAAGACTGTTGAAGATAAAGGCCATTTACCTCTTCAAGGGTATGGGAAGTATGGATTCAGAACATGTTGCTATGTTAGCATAAATGTCTTAAAATTAGGCGGTCATGATGTAGTTTCAAATGCAGAATAATAAAGTCAATAAAACTACCTTTTCATAGCTCCCAACCACTTTTCGACATAAGATACATGTACAGCTGATATTACAGTCAGACGTGTCTATATTATAGACCAACCAATGGAGACAGAAAAATGTACTCTTTAACTAAGGTTGTCTCTATCAAATTACGTTTTCGGAGTCAAGAAAGGTGGTCTTTATAGACAGGTGGTCTTTCTTTACAGATGGTCTGTAAAGTAGATTTGATTCTGAATATTTTGAAAAGGCAAATTAGCATAGGGGATCTATTGAGAAACAATTACGTATGTGAACCATTCATCCTTGGCTGTCCATCAAGTGAAGGCTGAAAAGGTGGTCTTTATAGAAAGGTTCGTTTACATGGAAATTATATTTTAGGAGTCAAGAAAGGTAGTCTTTATAGACAGGTGGTGTTTCTATACAGCTGGTCTCGAAAGCAGGTTTGACTTTGGATTTTTTGAAAAGGCAAAACAGGGGTCTATGGAGAAACAATCAGGCTTGTGAATCCTTCATCCTTAGATGTCAATCCAGTGAAAACGGAAAAAGGTGGTCTTTTAAGACAGGTTTATTTACATGTAAATCACGTTTAGGAGTCGAGAAAGATGGTCTTAACGGATAGTTGGTCTTTCTATACAGATGGTCTGTAAAACAAGTTTGACTTTTAGTTTTTTGAAAAGGCATAATAGCACAGAGAAACAATTCCACGTGTGATCCCTTCATCCTATCCAGTGAAGACGGAAAAGGTGGTCTCTATAGACAGGTTCATGTACATGTAAATTACGTTTTAGGAGTAAAAAAAATGTGGTCATTAGAGACAGGTGGTCTTTCAATTAAGATGGTTTCTAAGGCAGGTTTGACTTTGATTTTTAATACACTATAACACAGTGGTTTATGGAGAAACAATTATGCGTGTGAATCTTGCAGCCTTGGCTGTCCATCTCTCGGGCTAATTACGTGGGAACGTAAACATCATCAGTGTCATTATCCGTCACACCTCCATCTCCACTGTGACCTCCCGTACATCAAGTGATAATAGGTTACTAAATATTCAGCAGCCAATTACGCTCTGAAATGATATGACAGCCATACGAGATTGAAAAGATTTGGGATGAAGACCCTTTGTCTTTTTCATTCTTCTTTGCGTACCCCATCTTTTCCTTTCCTTTTTTCATCCCTTGACATTGCTGAAGTCGCCTTTGCAACTATATTGTATTTTTAATGTCCCTTCTTTCGTTCTACTGTTGAGGGATCGTTTATAATACTACATCCTACAAGCCCAAAACTTGTCGAAATTCACCCCCCCCCCCCTTCCAAAAAGTCCATGTTAAAAAAGCAGGAATGATAATAAATGTTCCTATTAGCACTTCCGGAGCAAAACTTGTGAGGTGAACAATGTCTCACATTGTTGGTCATCAGCGGATCCAAGTTAATCATGTTGATTGACAAATAAATCCTTCGTCATTCTCCGGAGCGCAAATGACAACGATTTAATAAGCGCCCTCTCTTAGTTTTGACGGGGTGAATTTAAGACAAGCAAAAAAATGATCTGGGCGGTATTTACCCAAGTTAGGAAAGACTCAAAGAGTGACTTACCGCATTACTGGATGACTGGTGTCAGTTCTTGTGCTTAATGATCGAACATCTCATGCATATTGTTATCAACATACTCAAGTCTTTCTTAAAGTCGTGCGTAATTTTAAGATCGATTTGGTGAAACACCGCCCTGGGGGACGTGTAAGCAAGTGAAAAGATAAGTTTCACCCTATGGGTCAACCATTATAAATACATATAATATCTACGGTATGATGTGTCAGGGGCATGGTCAGGGTAGATGAGAACAAAAAAAATGACTGCAGAAGTCTGTCAGTCATAATTAATAGGAGGCTGGCATGCATTCAATCAATTCAGGACTAATCGCTTAATGACAAGTATAAATGGTATATAATGACCTAGGCCTATATGCCTGTGGGAGGAATGTGTCGCACAAAGGTTGGGTCAAGTTTATTTATTCGTGAAATCGATCATCGGAGAGCCTCAATTAAAGGCTAGATTGGTCTCAGATGCAAACAGATTTAATGCGCAAGTCACATGGAAGCCCCGAACAAACACGACTCCACAAGACACTTTGTTCCGAGAACACGATATAAACTATTTTCGTAAAATAAAGTCGAACACCATTTCAATGGTTCTTTGTAATGCTATTCAAATCGTAACCGCCTTGTCTTTGTTGTGTCCGCACAGTTCTATTCACGGCAAACGGATCTATTCTCCTTCGACCGACTTTATTTTTTGAAAATAGTTTATATCGTGTTGGAGGCAGTTAACTGTGAACTGAACACAAAGAGTCGTGTTCAATCGGGTTGCATCCGAATGTGCAGACGTCGAGCGCTTAAATCAGCGCCTTCAACGTCGGGAAAGCGTCTTTCCTCCGTCTTTAATCTGCGTTCACGGAGCGTCATGAACGCTGTGAAGACATTACTTATAAAGGAAAGATGTACGCCAATTTTAACGCTCAACTAATACCAAGAAATAATTGCAGTCGGTGTTCACCCAAGCAATATGAGTGACAATTTGATTATGTAGGTGGCACGTTATAGATCTATAAATGCAACAATCTTCTAGAATGAAAAAAAAAAACCCTGCTAAACTTTTGCATCAAGTTCCAAGAATCCCCTCTATGTTTGCTATTGACAAAGTCCAATCGTCACCCAGCCATCAAGTTTTGACGTCACACACCCTATAACCCTTTAGTCCAATATAGGTTACTGGGTTTATTAGGCGCGTCCCGGCGCTCACCATTCCACCTATTCTCAAGAAGTGTTTCCAAGTCGTCAAGCCACAAGAATCTCCCCTGAGAGAGGATACCACACCAGTCTTCGTCTTGATATATTACATCCGGTAGACCTATAAAGAATAGCCGGTTCATTGAACGTTCGGGATGATATTTCCAAGTTCTTGTCGCATCTGCTAGGCCAAACATGATGGAAGACTATATAGTCAAACCTGTCTTAGAGGCCACCTGTCTATAGTGGGCAACTAAACTGGTCCCTCCAGATGGAAATGTACGCAATATAGACCCTGGCAATAGTGGCCACTTTTCTGTTTCCCTCTTGGTGGCCATTATAGACAGGGTTTAATACATTTGATTCCGTCTATGCTTAGTCAGGAAGGACATCTACAATGGAAATGGTTCGGTATCGCTAGGAATTAGTCAAATATCTATTTCCCGTACTCAAGATACCATACCCTTTAAACGGGGAGTGTCCAGTAGCAAAATCTACAGGTAATGCTTATCAACTATCTAGGTGACATTTATGTAAAATCAGTATAATCCGATAATTTATGTGTGAATGAACCTGAATAGGATTTTTCTAAAGTGTCACTTTTCAGTCTTTTTGTGAGCACCAGATACCAATAATTATGTAAATGATGGTTCTCATGTATTACAAAATTATAATTTTGCTTTCATGTTGATCCCAGACTCTATTCACATAGCCACGAATGCGCATGTGAACTTATAATTATGGAAAAGTGATGTCTTTGAAAAACACATTTACAAAAATAAGTTATGATTAATTTCCAAATTTTTTTTTTTAATGTGTTCACATCTTCATATGATTTCGTTGAAGAGAATCATAAGTCAAGATAAATTAGGTTGCCAAAAATGCCACTTTGATGAAGATAAAACCGTCGTTGCAACTTGGGGGGGGGGGGGGGGGGGGGGGGCTTTAATGTTTTAAACAGATTCCCCGATATCAATTGAATGTTTTGTGCTGGGTAGATTGATAATTCCTGCCTTATCCCAACATGAATAAACACTGATTGACAGTGCTTTACCCAGATGATGTGAAGAAAATTCACAGGCATTCTCGGGTAGGAATCGAAACCACGATCTCCTGACATGCCTGATGACTAGACAGTGGTCTCACTGAGAGCCGATGGTATAGTGACGGGCTCGATTACTGTAAAAGGCGTAAATATCAATCGAATGCTTTTGTTTTGGGGTAAATATATAATTCCTGTTTTATCCCAACATGAATAAACACTGATTTACAGCGTTTTACCAAGATGATGTGACGAAAATTCACAGGCATTCTCGGGTAGGAATCTAACCCACGATCTCCTGATGACTAGATGACTAGACTATCCGATGCTAAAATGTTCAAGGCCTGTTCGTCTTCTATTTCTTTCTTCACTGACAGCACATCAATATTTGGGGGACGATCCCCTTTCAAAACAACTAAAGAAGCAGGCAATGGAAAGCACTTAAAATATGCATTAAATGATTGAATACCCACGTCCCAAATTATGATCCGAAAATGGAAAGGGGCGGCAGAAAGCTTTAAAGACCAGACAAGTCCTCGATCATATCAACCTTCCCTGGCGACATGAAAATGCAAATTGAAAACGACTAAGACTTTGGAGTTCAACCATGCACTCATTTTGCATTCATAGCAAGCGTCTGCCCAGTGTTTATACTTCTGTTTTAATATCATCCAAAATGAAAATGATAATAGCAATGATAACGTAAATAATGATAGTATAATAATAATAATAATAATAATAATAATAATAATAATAACAATAGTAATAATAATAATATTGATAATGATAATAATGATAATAATACGAATATCATTATTGATAATAATAGTGATAATAGTGACAAAAATGATAGTAATAATAATATTTATTGATAATAATACATGCAAATCATTGAGCGTCTGCATTCACTCTGCAGAGTTTTTGCATTATTATGAACCCGACTTTAGCGGCCCCATCCCGGTTAACAGAAATGTGCAACTGATGATGATGATGATGGTGATGAATTTAGATTTGAAGGCGTTTCTCATTCAATTCTGAATATTTACGCCAACGCTTTTTCTTTAAGATGTATGACAGGTAGTATGACAGAAGAGGAGGGGTGGTGAGGTAGATAACAAAGCGAAGTATTTGACATTATGAACCAAGGAGATGCTCAACATTATTGAAGATTGAATCGACAGACTCGGGCAAAACAGTTCGTTCAACTTTTACGATTTATCTTATGAATATTTCCCCCTGACCTTCAGGCTGATTTCTCGGTAAACATCACACTGACTTCAATGGTTTCCCCACTATAGAAAGCCAGGGTAATAATAATGCAAAGCGCCTTGAGAACTCCGCAGAGTGGATAAGTGCGCTATATAAATTGCATCTATATTTTATTATCATTATTATTAACATGTAATGTTAATCAAATTTCTGTCTGGCTTCTCTAAAATTAGCATAATCGCATATTTTATGCGGAAGTGAACACACACAAGAGAAAAAATTCCAATTTCCAAACAGTCACAATAGTATTTTTGCGAGCACCGTGTAACCTGGGCGGTGTTTCACCAAGTCGTTCTTAAAGTTACGCACGACTTTACGTTCGACTGGTATCAGTTCTTGCGCTGATTGCGCGTAATAATGTGAACCATTACGCACAAGAAGGGATACCAGTCGAACTTAAAGTCGTGCGTAAAGTCTTTCTTATCTTGGTGAAACACCACCCAGGACATATATATGTAAATTATAGTTCTCATACGAGTCTGGTTTATTTGATGAAAAAATACATTAAAAATAGCAGCGCAAAGGCTGAAACAAATACAAGACGAGTGAAATTAACAATGATAATACCATAAAGGGTAGTGCAGACATCAGCAAGATATTGAAGAATGAGGAGGTACATGAGCAAATGAGGTATACAAAGCGAAGTATTTGACATTATGATCCAAAGAGATACTCAACATTATTGAAGATTGAGTCAACAGACTCGGACAAAACAGTTCGTTCAACTTTTACGATTTATCTTAGGAATTATTCCTCGCGACCTTCATTGAGATTTCTCGTTCATGCCGCCGTGTATAAACAGCACACTGACTTCAATGGTTTCCCCACTAGTCACGTGACGTCATGGCTTGACGCCATTGCGCGGATGTTATTATTGTGAGTGGGGAAAAGGAAAGCTTGTGATAACGACTTAATTTCAGATTCGAATTAAAAATTTAAATTGACATGGGGATACAGGAAAGAAAACGGAGTGTTATGGTCATTGAGTCAGCCTTATACCGTGGTAGTTTTTAATAGCTACTATAATTGCTATATGCATATGCGTCCTTCGCTATTTTTTTCTTTAAAATGCATAATAAAGTGTATGCATATATGGGTTGGACATACCATTTAGGTTGGCATCACTAGATTTTAGATTTAGAGAACATACAAATGATAATTGAGAGAGGAGAGAACAAAAAATAGAAAAGGTGTGCGTATGAGTTTACATATACGTGTGCGTATATAGTTATGACAGTGTGTTTGAGTGTTTATGTGTGTGTGTTTGTGTGACACAGGAGGTTGTTAAGTATATACTTATGTGTACATTTAGTGATACTTTTGCTGTGTGTGATAGTGTATCGGTTTTTGTGTGTTTAAGAGTGTGTATTTTGTTTGTCTAAATGTCTGTGTGCGTGCATGGGTGTTTGGTTGGTGTATATGCGTGTGTGAAACATACGTGTTAAGTTCGTAAACATGTATGAGTGCGAGTCTGGCGTGGTTCTCGTTTGTGCAGGGTTAATTGTGTGCGTGTGTGTGTGTTTGTATGTGTGTGTCTCTTTCTTTCTGTCTGGATGTGTGGATGCATGTGGGCGATGCATTGATTGCGTGCTCTTGTGAAGATTATAATGAAGATCATAATAGAGACATGAGAAAGAGGAGAGAGAGGGGAGAGAGAGAAATAAAGAGATAGAGAGAGAGGAGGGAGAACGGGATGAAGTAAGGCAGAGAGACAAAGACAGAAAACGAAAGAGTGACAGACATAAGGAAAAAGATAAATGAAATGGGAGTGGAAGAAATGACAAACATTGGAACCCGATAAAGCCCTCACACAGCGATGTTGTCAAGCAAACCAGCTCAGGTTTACACACTCCATTGTTATCAAGCGAAGCACGTAATCATATTCAAATTAATTTCAGTTCTAAAGTAAACTGGGTCACAACCCAATATTGCTTTTGAAGGTCACTATTCCAATTTTCTATATTGCAATAAGCTTTGTGGGTCAAAAATGCAACCCAAATTTTGTTTCATTGTGGCATTTGAAATGTGGATTGGTAGGTCGCCTATGAATTCTTTTCACTCAATACTTATTCCTAATGTGTGGCACATTTCAGAAGGAAAATATCGCTTAAAGGGCATTATCGCTTAAAGGTAAAATTATCTTTTACAGCCTTTCAAAAAGGCCTTTCATAAGCACATAGGGGTTTTCCCTGTCAATTTCAAACTTTTTTCAAGTGATTAGATGATTTGATTCTGCGAGAAATCGAATGTTCGGAATGTAAATCGTGTTTTTTCTACAGTTTGACATTACCTGGGAAAACTAATCAATGCATTTTGGAAAGACAAAGGAAGAAAGGTAGGTCGGTTCATTTTCACAAGGGTGGTGGATGACAACCAAATACTTTTTGGAATAAGAGGAGGCATTTATCACTCAAGCGCTGGGTCCTATATATATACAAAGAAAAACGCGTGGAAGCATCATGGTGATTCTGACTCTCGCCTTGCAAGTAAAGGTTCGCTGTTTGAATCAAACCCTTGGCGTCAATTTCCTTTAACAAGATATTCGCCCACATTGTGCTTCACTCTACCCGGGTGTGATTGCGGGCCCATTGAAAGCGATCGTTGGCGTAAGTCTTTATTATTATTGAATGATAAACGCCTTAAAATCTTGTTATAGATAATTAATTAGTTAGTTATTTAGAGTAGAAGTCATAATTGAAACATCATGCTGGAATACTCCCCAGAGAGTGGAAATACACATAAATTGTATGGCTATAATTATGTATGAATCAAATACACCGGTGTAATAATATGTCTATGTAATTACAGGGCCCACTGAGGGAACAGTTCGTAAGGACCGAATCGGCTACCCTGGGTAAATAAGACGCATCTATTATCAACATCATCATGATCTAAATGTATTGGTCCGTCATTCACTAGGCAAAACATGTCTGTCATTATCCGATCATTAACTTCCTGCATAGACAATCAATGAGTCAAAATATTTAGACACAATGTCGAGACAGACATACTGCATAATATATCGATGATGATGGATAGAAACTATAGATGAACACACTTAGAAAAAGGGTGCAACTTTGCACTTCCCGCGTAAGTAATTAATGAGTCAAAACATTTCGACATGTATTGATGATGATGGATAGAAACTATAGATGAACACGCTCAGTTAAAAGGGTGCAACTTTGCACTTCCCGCGTAAATAATTCAATGAGTCAAAATATTTCGACATATCGATGATGATTGATAGAAATGTGCACTATGAACAGAAGGGACAAAGGCTTGCAATAAAATAAACCACCTACCGTATACATTTAGTCATTCACAATATCTAAATGGACACACAAGTTGTTGTCACCCTTCTTTTTCAGTGGAACAAATGTTGAAGAAGAGTCGCACGAAGGACTTTCTTTTGTGATCATGAAGTTTTTGTGAATGCTTGAATGAATTATGTTACTATGTCCCAGTCCTTTGTTCCTTCTGCTCAAAGTGATTGATGAACACACTAGGAAAAGAAGTGTGCAAATTCATTCCTTAAGGGTGTAAAGTATATACTGGGAGTAATATTGCACTTTTTTCATAACGGTGCAATATTTTGAAAAATATATGTATAAAAATGAGGCAGTTGTGGGGTTCAAACCCTCGCCATGTAGGATCGCTTCATTCTAGCCAGACGATTTACCAACTGAGCTGTATATCCACTCTAAATGGAGCGATGGACATTATAACTGATTTTGACCACGAACAGACACTTTGACATAATTATTTTCACGATCACCGTTCTCGTGTGATGTCGTATAAATCAGCCCATTGGTCGGAAGCAGCAAGCAGACCGTTTGATTTGAGAATGATGTGATCCCTCGTGGCATGAGTTCAAACCCCACAGCTGTCGCAATTTGGTAAAATCTTCCAAACTGGGGAAAAGGACCAAATATTGCACCTCTAAGTTTTGAAAGGTTTAATATTGCATCCTTTTCTGTGATTTTTGTGACGAGATACTGACATGCAGAAAATATAAAACAGAAATGAAAAAGAAAGAAAGAAGAAGGAGAAGAAGAAGAAGAAGAAGAAGAAGAAGAAGAAGAAGAAGAAGAAGAAGAAGAAGGAGCAGAAGGAGAAGAAGTTGAAGGAGAAAGAGAAACAAAAGGAGAAGAAAAGGAGACAATTATTGTTTGCGTTGAGGTCTATCATTCTATTCATTGTGATGTCTGAAAAAAGTGGTATACGTGAGTGTGTGCGCTTGTGTGTGTGTCTGCTTGTGTGTGCGTATGTTTATCAAACAGGGAATAGTGAGAAGGGGAGTGAGAGAGACAGAGAGAAAGAGAGAGAGAAAGAGAGAAAGAGGGGTGAATGGTGCAGCGAGCGCCTTTACAGTAGTTCTGTTCCCAAAATTAGAAGAAAGTCAGACGAAAAAGAAGAAAGTGAGCAAATATAAAAATGCCAGTATTTTTCCATTTAAAACAAAATGCATGTCCACAACTGTATTACATCACGTGTCAGCGCCATTACATTAATACAAACTCCCATACAAACATGAATCGTGGAAAATTTTCGCTGTAATTCGATTATCAAAGCTCTTTGATTAATCATAGGAATTTTTGCGGTACTTTTCCTTCAAGTCTGAGAAATTCCCCAGGTAATTATTTGTCTCTGCTTTTGACTAATAAATGATTACAACCATGCGTCGTGCATTACCAGATATTAATTCATAATGCGTACTTAATCAACGTTGCTCGTGGATTAGTGTTTGTGCTGTGTATTTTGATTCTCTAATAATCATCATGTGCATTAAGCATGAGCATTATCAGTCTGTGGTAAATATCTCCAACTTTTTCAGTTAATGCGAATCTATAGGAGTTTAAAAAGAATGGAATAAACAGCCCCATCCCCTATCACTCCCCTATGACAAACAGCAAACGGTGACACATCAATACTGGTAAGATTGATTTTGACGTAGAATATTTTTCGCTTTCTTCTCATGCACTTGGTATATTTTCTAGAGCCCTGCATCAAACGTTATTGAACCAAAACACAAAACGTGTTCTATCGTCTGAGAGGATTAATGAGGGAGACTTGGCAGCTCTG
>BQKZ01003044.1:9601-20902 GCA_036244855.1 Temnopleurus reevesii | reverse complement strand
CATCATCATCATCATCATCAACAAAATCGTCATCATCATCATCATCATCACCATCACCATCATCATCACCATCATCATCACCATCATCATCACCATCATCATCATCATCATCACCACCACCATCATCATCATCATCATCATCGTCATTATCATCATCATCAACAAAATCGTCATCATCATCATCATCATAATCATTATTATCATCACCATCACTTTTATCTTCATTAAATGCTACATAAATATCGCTACAATCTAATCAACATCATCCTTATCATCGTCGCATTGGTTAGATTTTGGTATGAACAAAGCAAACTTTGGTAAAGCATTGGAAAAAGGAACTATATAATAAAAACAAACATGAAAACAACAAAAAGAACTGTCACTTACTTTAGCTTTTTGTCATCATTGCTTCTTTGCAGCATTTTCGTAAACAACCTACATCTTGAAAAATCACTTGTTTCTTGCACTTTCCTCCTAAATTATGACTATTTTTCTGATCAACACGTCTTGGTTCTTTGAGAAATGAGGTGTGATGTAGCTTTATGAGGGCTTCCCCTTCCATCGGGGACCTAGGACCAGACGAGGGGAGCCGAAATTAGACATGGGTGACCTTTCACCTTTAGCACCATTCATCGAGAAATGCCGTCATTGTTTTTAGGTTATTGGATATCACAATCTTGGTGGTATCTTTCATGGTTATGTAAAATGTAGGAGAATAAATATGGACATATTCACAAGCATAATTAAAGCCAAAAATTACATCAAATCAGCTAGAGAGAGAGAGAGAGAGAGAGAGAGAGAGAGAGAGGAGAAATAGACCGTCACACACGCACAAACAGACAGACATACATTCCCACACACAAACACACACACGCACACAAAACACACACACACACAAGTGCACGCGTACATGCACATACATACATATACATTTACACACATGTCCACATATAAACATATACACATACCCATACACACACTTTCACACTTAATATTCACACAAATATACATAGACACACATTATATAACACACAATCACACACACAATAAGGGACGAATATTGGCATACACATACCCATACACATACCCACACACACAATAAACACACAAATATACACACACAATCACACACAATAAACACACAAATATACACACACAATCACACACAATAAGGGGGTGGGGCGGTAGAGATAGAGCAAAGTAATCATGGTAATTGGGTAAATTAGATGCATCGGGTTTACTGATCAGCAATAAATGTCATTTCTTGTTCATCTAGAAAAAGATAAATCACAGTTCCAAATCACCTTCATTATACAGTTCTTTATGATATTTTCTCTCGACTACAATAGCGATTTGATTACTTCTAATACGGAGCATGCTTTAAATCAATCGAATCATTTTTTTTTCGAGGGGAAATATAGCATATCATATCGGTGACCCGACAATTGCTCCGGCGATAATTGCTCCGGTTCATTTTTCTGGCTAGGAGTAGGGTTAGGGTTAGGTTTGGGATTAGTTTTGACATTAGGCTTACTGTGTCAGTTTTTTGCCGGAGCAATTGTCGCCGGAGCATTTGTCATGGAACCTTTATATCTTATGTCAAGTGTGAAAAAGATGATCGGTTTACTGCTATTTTCAGAGATAAATTACCGGTGCCACCAAGCCAGTGACATGCCGTCATAAATTCATATTAAGTGACATGGCGTCATAAATTTTCTTTTGAAATGTATCCACGATGTTCTGCACTCAACCCAGGTATGGGTAATGGGTACCGGTAGGAAAATATTCCTTCATTGTATGCTGTGAGCTGCGTCATATATATAGAAATTAGAAATATATTAGAAATCTTGTTGTAGCCGGGTAATAATGAACAGAGCCATTTTTTAATACATATAGGAGTTGTATGATTGTTTATAATACTCTCAATCTATTGCATCTACTTGTTCCAGGGGAGTAAACTAAGTAGAATTTTATATCTTGTGTCAAGTGCGAAGAAGATGATCGGTTTACTGCCATTTTCAGAGATAAATTACCAGTGCCACCAAGCAAGTGACATTCCGCATTCACATTAAGTGAAATAGCGTCATAAATTTTCCTTTGGGAAGAAATGTATCCACGATGTTCTGCACTCAACCCAGGTGAGGGCAATGGGTACCGGTATGAAGAAATCCTTTAATTCATGCTGCGGGTGCCATAATAAAGGCCTTGTTATAGCCGTTTATACAAATCTTTCTTTTTATATTTATATAAAATTGTTCACTTAATATGATTCATCTACATCTTGTAGGGACCGAAATAAGTAGAATATTATATCTTGTGTCAAGTGCGAAGAAGATGATTTTCAGAGATAAATTACCAGTACCACCAAGCCAGTGACGTGCCGCATTCACATTATTAAGTAAAGTGCCGTCTTGAAAATGAGTTTGAAACACCATGCAAAGAGGGAGGAGGGGGTGCGAAATATAAGTGGAACACACGTGAATCTTACATTCCTGCCGTCTCCTAATTCTGTGCCTTTAGCCTGCGTCGGCCCATCGTATTCAGATATTAAAAACGCTTCCTGGGCAAAAAAATACGCAGGTCATATACGGTGGACTGACGCTCGTCTACGCTCCTTGAACGCAAGCCAAACGTCAGTCCACCGTCTGATCCGCGTGTGTAGTGCGTCCAGGCAACATTTTTAATTTCCCAAAACGCTGAGTAGACGCAGGGTAAAACGCAAATATGTGAGTCGATCTCAACACATTTTTAGTGATATCCAAATTTGTCTTCTAAATTTACTCGATATACATTTAGGTTTATGCTCTTTTCTAGTCATTGTGCAAAACCATATATTCAGGTACTGCAATGTTTTGTTTTTGTTGATTCGTTGTAACTGTTTGTGATGTGTTTTTAGACACACTATGCCGCCAAATGTTCATGTTTTTTCGAATGCTACACAATGTATGAACACGGTGTATTAAAGAAGATATTATCTTTTCAAAGTAAACTGTTTGTGTGATCCATGGTGAAGTGAACGACCGCTGTAACGACCCATGAAGTCGGGTTGCGTCTCCGAAACATTACCCAGTCATATATCTTTCAACGAGCCCGTTTAGAAACGCCAATTTATTAATGTGAAAAATAGTACTTTTCTCCAAAGAAATAAGATCTGATTTTGCTCGCGAAGTGTTGTTAGGTGTTCTAGCTATTTTAAATTGGAAACGTCGAACAGAAAGGTGTGAAAAATTGCGATTTTGGACTTTTTTCGTTTGACAATTCTATTCTATCCGTAAAGAATATTGATCAAATATTATTGTGAGGCGTTGAATAACTAAAAAAAGGTCTTGTTTTTCAATAATTTTATACCAATATTTCAGGGCCTATCTAAAGGACAACCCGTCGATCTGAATAAGTAATTTCAGAGTTTACATCTTGTATTATATGTTAAATCATTTTAGGCGAATCTTCTAGAATAAATGATGCTCGATGAGCGAAACAATTTTCTTTCTTTTTCGTTTATTTTCCCGAAACAATAACACATAGACAGTGCAGCAGGTGAGTATTATTAACGAATAAACGAATGCTTGATATGTCATAATGTACAATAACAAATTATGTCAGTGATTGTAACAGACTGAAAGAAAGAAAAGAAAAAGAGCAATAGGAATGAATGAACGAATAACAGGTAAATTATGGGCAGAAATTATAATTCAACCAACCCAGCTTAAACATTAAGCTATTGAACCTTGAATCTTCTGTCTGCATCTTCAAAAATGTTTTTTCCTTTCTAGAAATTAGATTTTTTTTCAAACAAAAATGGGAGAAAAAAACACCTTGTGAAAAACATGATAAATAATTCCACATCTCTCATTTCAACGAGATCAAACGAGGCGTGAAGCAATTGGCAGGAATTTATTCTAACCTTGTCATAGGTCAATTTACACTTGTTCTTCTGAAACAAGTATCATGTGACCTCCCTAGGTCAAAGGTCAATGTGGTCACATGGGGTTAACTACCATTCAAGGGCTACCGCTTGAGTTGCGGGCCTTTTATAAATTGGAGGCTTTTCGATTGCTTCAAGGAAAAAGCCATACTAAAAAATACGAATCATAATTTCCACTTTCATCAGCTAAGACAATTTGTTTTATTTGAGGGCCATTCCAGAGCATATGACGTCGGGGCACTTTTGTTGTGAGGTGACGAGCTATTGTACGAGTTCAATGGCTTGTCAATCTCACAACCTTCCAGGAAACCCGATCCTGGGCCTCTTTTTATGGAGGGAGGGGGGGGGGGGGTAATCTATTCGGAGCCGCCTGACCATTTGATCAATTATATTTTAAAATAATAAATAAAACTGACAATGCATAAGTCTTCGGGACCCGGTCTAATATAGAAAAAATATATATATACAAACAAAGTCACAATAACCAAATAGGATTAATGAATGAATAAATAAATAAGTAAATCACTAACAATATACATATGATAAATTCATAAATGAATAAAAATTTGACTCTTACACTAGAATCATGACCAATAAAATTAAGGAATAATGATGGAAATGAGGCGTAGGCGTATTAAAATGTTGAGGTACATAGAATAATGACAATGGCGTTCAGTACGTGTTTAGGATGATGAATATTAGGAGGGCTCTTTCGATGCTTGAATCGCACGTCGAATTTCGATTCCAATTTTATTCCATGCAATTGAGAGGAGTGTGCCCCTCTCCATCGCTACACCACTTCTTACAATTTCCTTGAGTCGATGACATGAACAGAAGCAAAGATCGTGAATGTTAGGAGCTTAAGTTCACCTACTTGATGACTAAACGTATTACATACACCACTCAAAATTCCAAAGATGAACCAAGTTGTGAGGTTAATAAACAACTGACCTGGCGTGTTTTTTTTCCTATTATCATTGATTTGTTTTCTTTATTTCAGCTGTAAGCGTTTGCAAATTTATATTTTATCTAGATCAAGTGAAAAAAATCCCTAATTTGATACAGCCAACAAAATCATTTCCCCTAATAGAATAAAAAACAGAGTCAAGTGGAGATAAAACTATATCAATCAAGCCACAAATCATGAAAGAAAAATCGCGATGAAAAAATGAAGTGTAAATATTTTACTCGAATTTTATAAGAAAAACTATACTTATACTAGTCGAAAAGTGGGTTAGAATTACCATTGTTCTTTTTATCACTTATTTGATACTTCACAACTTGGCAGGATATCTAGATAATTCATAAAGCGCGTTCCCTATATTGCTATACTCTACTGCGCTATAGTTAACTTTATGGATTTATGGATATTGTTACTTGAATAAGGCGTTGAGAATAAAGCATTCCTCCCAGGTACCTGTTTAATCTACCTGGGTTAAGTACAGCAGGGTGAACGGGGTACGACATCTTTATTGTTAGATTCGAACCCATGGTCTTGCGGTTGAAAGGTCGAAATCAGAACCACTCTGCGATGTGCGACGTAACCATATTGTCCTTCAACGATTTCCTCATTTTCTTCAAGACCTTAATTGTTTAGGGAAAGCAAAATGACTAATTTATCAATCATCGATCTTTCTTTCCTTTCGTTTCTTTAATTAAACCAAAGTGCATTCAGATGTTTCCAGCCGGGTGATATCTTTGTTTGAAACAAGACGTCACATATTGTGCCAAATTAGTATACTCATCAGAAGTGTTTGTCCCGTATTTTGAACGGATGTTATTTAGAATCATGTCTTTAAAATATTTTTAAGTGCTTTGGAATATAAAAAATAATGTACCGTATGCTATAGGAAGAGTCAAAAGAATGCAAAGTGGTTGTTTAGAAATAAATCCTTTCAAGAGGCCTGCAAACATGGCAAATGATTCGAATACGGTACATGTATACAGAACTCATTCGAACATTTTTTTTTTTTTTTGGGGGGGGGGGGGTGTATTTACGTACTAAGAGAAAAAAAAAGGATGCAACTTTGCATCTTTCAGGGGTATAAACTAATGGGAAGCTGGCAACACATTGTGCAATATTGCAACTTGTTTCATAAAGTGCAGTATTCGACAAAATACGTGTTACATAGGTTCAAAACCTTTGCTTTATATACGTTTTTAATGAGACCACCAAAGTTCTGCTTGTGCATGAAATCATATCATTATCCTTTTATGATAATTGCGAAATATGCCTTACGAGTCGGGCCTTAAGAAGGATATATGATATTAATTTAGCTCATGATTTTAAGGCATGCTCACACATTTCCGTTTTAGCCTGCGTCAGCCCAGCGTTTTCGGAAAATCAAAACGCTCCCCCATGATCACACAGAGTACATGGTATACGCTGATCAGATGATGGATTGACGTTCGGCTTGCGCTAAAGGAGCTTACACCGAACGTCAGTCCATCGTATGACCTGCGTCTTTGTGCGTCCAGGGAGCGTTTTTAATTGTCAAAAAAGCTGGACGAACGCAGGCTAAACACGCAAAGATGTAAGTCGGCCTGAAATCTGACGAACTCTGTACTGATGCATGGAGACAGAATGTTGTCTAGCCAGAAGATAACCCAAGGCGATGTCCTTACAATGGTGTTTGGATGTCAAATGTCAATAATTAATGCCAAATTAACTCATTAATATGACGCTTATGTGTCTGTGGTCCGAGTTACATTCATGTTGAGGTATATGTTCAATTCGTGGTTACGATTAGAGAAGTTTCAAACCTCTTGTTGCTGGATTTTTTTTTCAACTGGTACAGCTGGTACAACATCAAGTTTAATACTTGATTTAGACACATGAGGAAACGGAAAATATGGAATACACTGAATAAGGAAAAACCCCAAGTTGTCTTTGTTATATCGTTGACCACATATCAGAAAGGAGACCACTGATGACGACAATATGATGATATTGGTAATGGGATGAAGGTGGTGGCCAGGTGCTGGGGGTAATGATGATGTGGTTTTAAACGTAGGAAAGGTGATGGTGGTGGTGGTTATGATGAAGATGATGATGATGAGGATGATGATGATGATGATGATGATGATGATGATGTTGATGATGATGATGATGATGATGTTTATGTTGGTGATGATGATGATGATGACGATGACTGTGGTGGCGGTGGTGGTGATGAAGATGTTGTTGTTGTTGATGATGATGATGATGATGATGATGATGATGGTGATGATGGTGATGGTGGTGGTGATGATGGTGATGACGATGATGATAATGATGTTTATGGGGATGATGATGATGATAATGATAATAATGATGATGATGACTGTGGTGGCGGTGGTGGTGATGAAGATGATGATGATGATGATGATGATGATGATGATGATAATGATGGTGATGATGACGACGATGATGATGATAAAGATGATGATGATGGTGCTAAATATGAAGGTGGTTGCAATGGCTGTGGTGGTTACGGTTGTGGTAAACAGAGGTGATGATGTTTACGATGACAAAAAAGTAATGGTGGTTTTGTTTGTTGAGGTACAGTAATTGTGATGTTGCAGTGATCATTATTACTAGGCCTATGTAGAAAAAGTGTAATAGACGGTATGACAATAAGGATTGAGAAAGAGAAGGGACGAGAAAGGGATTTAAAAAAAACATGGAAATATTATAAGTGAATAAAAAGACTTTAAATCAAATCAAAAGTTTTGTGTCCAATATTTGTTTCCAAAGTTTCATTAACTAGTGAACAATATTTTGTTCAATTAATCTATAAAAAACACCTTTTTAGACTAAATTCTAAATGAGTCTTTGTCCATTCTTTGTTAACATGATAAGGATAAAGTAATGATTCATTGGGACGTTATACCAGATGGTACATATCGATAAAGTACAGAATAGTTCAAACAAGATTGACTAAAGGTCCATGTGATTTTCATTCATTAATACTGTGATTCATGTCATGTGGTGAATGCATAGAGAAGTCGAAAGAAGATGTGATAGGAAAAGAATGAGAAGGTTTGGCAGAAACCAATTATAATAATCATCATAATGTGCGGCATTTATATAGTGCTTATCACTTTTTCATGAGAAGTCCCTAAGCGCTCAATAATTGCAGTATCATTACCCTAGCTTCAGCAGTGTAACTATTAGGCGCATAACATTTTTCAAGGAATACATTCCTACCAAGTACCCATTCATCTCGCATGGGTTGAGTGCATCACGATGTGGATGAAATTCTTGCTAAGGGAAATTAACGCCATGGGTGGGATTCGAACCTTCGAACCTCTGGTTGAAAGGCGATCGTCAGAACCACTATAGGTATTTCTACCAATTATTTTGAAATAAGAACAAAAATAAAATCACAAACTGAACAAACAAAACAATAAATAGACATACAATAGAATATGATAACCATGATCAAAGCTAACAAAAATAATTATCAATATATTTCTTTTACAGATTATCAATATCTTTTTTCTATGCATTTTGTCATGCAAAGAAAGAGAATTGAAAATATGGTGAAAAAAGACAATGGGGAATTTAATAATTGCACACTTTTATCTTCATGTGGTCAGAACAACCAAACGATCAAGCTCAGGTAAATTACAATCTCCGTAAATATCTCCTTCCTTGCTCAAGGGAAAGAAAAAGGTAGCAGGAAGTTTTTCGCCAAAACATAAACCATGTCTTAATGAAATTACGACAGTTAATTATCAGAATTGTCTTTAATTCCTGCATGACCAATTTGTGTCTCTTCAATATTAAAACAAAACAATATAAAATCAAACAACAAACAAAAAACAGAAGCCAACACGAAAACAAATTAACGACAAAAACAAAAAAAAACAAAGAGGAACAAGAACCTGAAAGCACAGGGCCCTTTTGTTGATTAGTAGAAATGTTAATGATCATACATCTCTATTAATGTATACATTTTTAATGCATTATTGCGAAATTTTCGGAAATCAAGCGAAATGGACCAACTAATACAGCCTACTGGAATAATGCAATCCATCAAATAATCTGGGGCCAATTGCACGTCATACGCCACTTAATTTCTTGTGCCACCGTCTCAACAAAGACACATTGTTATACTGATAATAATAATAATAATAATAATAATAATAATAATAACAATAATAATAATAATAATAATAATAGTAATATTAATAATAGTAATAGTAATATTAATAATAAAAGTAATAATAATGATGATAATAATAATAATATATGCAATTTATATAGCGCACGTATCCACTCTGCGGAGTGCTCAAGGCGCTTTGCATTATTATTACCCTGGCTTTAACCCACTTGGCATTTCAAGGAATGAATATTCCTGCCAGGTACCCTTTCACCTCACCTGGGTTGAGTGCAACACAATGTGGATGAATTTCTTGCTGAAGGATATTGACACCACGGGTGGAATTCGAACCTGTGACCCTCTAGGTCCATGGTTCTTCTCACAGCTTTGCGCTGTTAGCCTGCGTCGGCGTACGCTCCTTGAGCGCAAACCTTACGTCAGTCCACCGTCTGATCCGCGTATTCTGTGCATAGATCCAGGGAGCGTTTTTAACGTCAAAATATGCTGGGCCGACGTAGGCTAAAAACGCAAAGATGAGAGTCGGTCTTAAGACCATTTCATGCAATTGGCCCCGTCTATTCAAAGATATTTTTAAATGACGTAATATGCACTAACAACGATAAAGAAAAAAATAGGACACAAATAATGAAATATGTCCATTGTCTTTCACTACACTTTGGTGTGATGATTAAGTGATATATCTTAACATCAATCTCCTACAACTAATTACTCCTAATTTCCGACTGACCAGGCGCCATGCTGTCTCATCACCTGTCTAAAATGACCAAACATCGAAGAGAGATAGAAAGAGGCAGTTGTAACACCGAATTGATATTATGGTGTTAGCAGCACCGTTATTTGTTAAAAGTTGGCACACTGTACATATGTGGGTGTACCACCAGTGGCCTATTGCCTGCGGTGTTAGCACCGCCATAATGATAATGATTAAGTGTCAGAACATTGCAATTATGTGGGTGTTTAGTGACGTATAAGATGTGGTGTTAGCCAGCACCATAGGAATACTGTTCAACTTCGAACATTGCAAATATGAGGGTTTTTAGCTTAACACCATCATTGACGTATAACACGCGGTGTTAGAAGCACCATATGATTACGTGTTGGAACACTGCAAATATATATGATGTTATTTAAAACACTACCAGTGGCGTATCATGCGCGATGTTAGCACCACCAAATGATTACTTATTGAACATGGAATACTGCATTTATTGGGCTGTCAGTTTAACACCACCAGTGGCGTAAAACGTGGTAAAAACGTGAGGTGTTAGCAGCACCATTGTTCAACTTGGAAATAATTTTACGTTGTTGTTTGGTTTAACACCATCAGTGGTGCATAACATGCGGTGTCACTATTATTAAGTGTTGGAGCACCAGGTACCTTGCTGTCTCATTACCTGTCCGAATGACCAAACATCGAAGAGAGATTTAAAAAAAAGGGCACTTGAAACACTAATAATGTGGTGTTATCTTCTCAAACATCACGCGTAATTGACATGGTTGGAGCTATGCAAATTGTGATACTATTACACCAACGCGTGTCTGGACACTGGCGGTGTTCACGGAACACTACAAATGGGTTTTAGCATAAAATGATGCTAGTTTGAACACTGCAAATAAATTAGCATTTCAATAATTATTTTCTTTTGTTGCGTTTTTTCTTGTACAATTTATTATGCTTGTTATCGTTTTTCAATACCTTTTTATTTCTTGACTTTTGTCCAAATCTAAAGTGATAAAAATCATATTCAATATTCTATTAATAGTAGTTAGCAGTAATTTTGCTGACGTAAAAGCATAGTTACAACACAAAACACATATTTCTTATCGAACATATTGTTTTTAACATCATATTTATCTATAGATTTTTTTCCACTTCCTAATGAAAAATGTTTCAGAATTTCAAGAATATATTTCCCACTCGAAGTATTTGTTAAGAAAAAAAGGAACTAGTTTACGTAAAACTGCATAAAAAGTTGTGCATTGTTATCAAAGTTCGTAGGAATAGATTTTTTGTCATTGCTATTTTTTAAGAACATGTCTTTATTTTGCAATTTCTTGTAACATCTCATTGCTTTGTAAAATAGTGAAAAGGGGTTATTCTCAAATATTTTCTGTATTTATTTCAATGTTTCATGTATGGTATGGCTACAAGGTGTCAATCAAACATAACATTCTAGATTAAGTATCCTCTGTTTACAAATCTAATTTCCTTTGCTCCTCCTTCGCTACCCCCTTCAGCTCGATGAATGAAATACTTCCCCCTGAATC
>BQKZ01003043.1:45612-64235 GCA_036244855.1 Temnopleurus reevesii | reverse complement strand
GGTGCTGGTTCTGTAAATAACAAAATGAAATGTTTTGATCAATGCAGGGATTTCAATTCAGGTGATTGCGCATTTCAATTCCCTTTAGGCCAGGTGGGCCTCAATCTGGAACTCATTGCCAATACAAAAATGCAACACACTTGAAAGCTTTAATAGCGCATTAATAAACAACAGGATCAATAGCAGCAAGATTTAAGTACTTTTATCAAGTCAAATTTTAACTTGTGATTTTTATTCCAATTTCAATATCTTTGCTTTTCAAAATTCCATCCTGATAATGATGCATTAAGATTACTATTGTTTATTTTATCCATCTCATAAAATACGAAATGTCTATCTTGGATTTTTTTTTTAATGTTTTTATAATACCGTAGCTAATCTATGGATTACAAATTTTATATATTTTTAGATTAAGAGTTATTTTTTTTCTATGTATACTTTCTGTTTTCATTTTCATTTCACAAATGTTTTAAAATTTATATTTGTTGACCTGTTCTGTTCTGTTCTTAATCTTTATTATATATGTATCTTAATTTAAGTGTTATTTTACCTTGTATATTATGTTAACAACCTCCGTTTGGGTATATATTCTCCGCATGGGTCAAACGAAATTACGATTCTAATTTCCTCCACCAATAAAAATGCAAAGTTTTGAATTGAATCGATTACACCATTGACATAAATATGTCTTCTATCAAATTGTCTTCCTAAAATAAATTTTGCAAGAGCAGAATTTCATGTTTTCTTTTCCAAATAGAATTTTACAGGGAAAATGAAAACAAAAACTTTGCTATTAAAAAAATGATGGGCCAAAGCAGACTAAAACGCAAAGATGTTAGTCGTCTGAATGACATTTTAATATTTTCCTACTTTGATACTCTGGTAGTCAATGGCAAGTCGGCGATGGGTCGAAACAAGCATAGTTCTTAAAAATACTGATATGAAACAAACTCTATGCGCAGAAGCCAATACATCAATAAATTACTGTAAAATCAATGTGCAAAACGAGCTAAATCTGCTAGATCATCTGACATTAAAGATATAATGCCGGCAGTGACGGCTTATGTTCATATGTTACATCGTATGGGTCGAATGAAATCATGATTAAAATTCCCTACTTTTCCACCCATCAAGACTTCGTTTGAACTGAATCGATCACAAAATTGATATGTTTGCTTTTTACATTAAAGATATCATACAAAAAGTTATAAATGCATTAAATTTCTCTATTTTTTTTTTTGTTTTAAAGCACAACAATAACTAATTCGAAGTATTTGATATTTTTGCTATATATTCAACGTTCTGTTTAGCATTAAAAATAACCATTATTTTTTTTAGATAAATGATTATTTTTAATGTACTATTTCCCTTCTTCATCACCAGTGCCAAAAAGCGCTGAAACCTATTACGATATATTTTGAAATGCCTCTCTCTTTGTTTGAGAGGCCATCAGTCATTGCTCTGTCATATTTAAGTCACGCCAGACGCTTAGATATTCTCAAGAAAACGTCTTATACTAAGATGCCACACACACCCACTTTTTAACTTGGCCATTAGCAAATACCGTCGTAATTGCGTTCACTATACGTATAGATTCAACCACAGAACAAAATAAACATTTCATATGAATTGTACAAATAATGAATTAATGTAACAAATTTGCTATATTACACGTATATTGCCTACCTCAAGGCTCGGGAACGCCAAACACGGCACGATTTTTACGCAGTATCTTGGTTGCCATTGGCCAGCGCGCTCCTCCGTGCAGAGGATGATCAACAATTGGCCAATCACAGGGGAGACATCTCGTGAAAACCGTGCCTTGTTTGGTGTGCCCGGGCATTCACAAAGGAATTTCTTATGATATGTACAATTTTATTTTTTATTGTAAAATGCACATCATGCGCCGTGCAAGAAATTTGTTGTAATGCACGGCGTTCGGCTACGTCACAATTGGAATTTCGAAGCGGGCGCGCTAATTTTACTTTGACGTCGGAAATCTTCGCTTGTTTTAATGCCAGTCTTATTTGATATCTGCTACAAATGCTGTTGGAATTTGGGGCCTGTTTACTATAATGATTAATGCACATTATTGATGCAACGGTACTAAACTATATTTTGTATTTATTTATTGATTGTATCTTCTGTCATAAAAGATACAATACAAATATACAACGAGTAAAAGTGAAAATTTAACATTAACTATATGAACTCCTAAAAACCAAATATTGGTTGTTTTTTTTAATTCCCATGAAAGCAAACGAAAGTGCATATCGTGGAACTGTTACTGTTGACATTTCAAAACTTGTAAAGAAGTAAACGAACCCCTTGACTACCTTCTAGTATTCATGACTTCAATGCTGCTATCTTACTTTAATTTAGTCGGTTCAGAGAATTTGCAGAATCACGGTTGATTCTGCCATAGCTATTCGGGCGCTGATTGGCTGGTGCATATAATCGATCCTCAACGTGAGATTACAAGACGGTCGTTCTTGGTTTGGGCCCAACGGAGGATTACCCCTCAATTTGCACATTTCACTAATATTTAACAAGGCATTACGTCAAGTGCTAAATCTGATGATATATCGGCAGGCTATGTTCCTCTGCTGGGTATATCGCCTTCACATGGGTCAAATAAAATCACGATTACATTTCTCAACTCCAACAGCCATAATCGAATTGAGTTCGATTACATAATTTAAGTAACTGCAATCCTCAACAAAGACTTATTCCGTAAAAGTTTTGTATTCATGAATTGTTTTAATTTATTTAATTATTTTTTTTAATATTTTTTTTTAGATTAGATTTTTAATTGAATTTTTCTTTAATTTATATATCAGAACTTTAGTAGGTACCTTGTATAACTAGTAATATTATTTATTATTATTATTTCTTTAATAGATCATTTCTAATAAGCAGATGACAATGTTGGAAAACAAAATCTATCAATTATATTTTGGAGCGCCCCGCTCAGCTGTCTGAGGGGCTTTCTCGAAACTCGGTCTGTAAGGAAGAGATCTAGGTTTCCTGTATGACTAATAAAGCCTTTTTTCGTTGTGTTTCTTCTTCACTTCAATTGTATCTAATTATGAATACAGGAAATGAAATTTTGAGATAAATAATTTCACACATAACCCACCTAATTAGCATAAAACTGATTATGTTGGATATTCATTGGGGTAGTCCTCAAGCAAAAAGTAATCATGAAAATCCTTTTAAGATTTGCATGCATAGTCTTTAACCCCTTACAGTAAATTTGACTGTTTTTTTTTTGTAATTTAGTTACTTAGTTACTTATGTTATATGTTCTTAGTCAACTTAATAATTTTCATCTATGAGATTAAGCTGATTATATATTCATAGCTTTTAATTGACCGTTTTATTCATCAATTTTTTTTTAATAATTCATTCAGTGTTTAGAAGACATCTCTAAATAGCTCTGTCCTGTCTGTAAGAAATTTTGTTAGCATTTTTTATTGCAATATGAAATTATCAATACCCAAGATATGCCAAAATACCAAAAAAAAAAAAAAGGATTTCAATTCAGGTGATTGCGCATTTCAATTCCCTTTCATTGATCCACAAATTTGACTCTTGTGATGTCACAATAGGATTTACATTTGAAAGAAATATTTAGGGGCGTTCCCAACTAAGCCAACATAAAATTGAAGAAATATTATTAAATATATGAAACACATTTGGACTCTCTTTCACTGAAAAGGGTATACTGATGATGGTATAATACATCAATACAGATAAACCTGTATTTTCATAATAGTACCCCTTTAAAAATTGTTTAATAAGACATCGACAATTGAATTTCACAATATATTTCACAATCTTGTTTATATCTTAATACACCATCTTGTTTATATCTTTATCACTGATTTTTATGGACCATTCCATTCCATTCTGTTTTCATTGAAATAATGATTAAGAAATAGTCACATTTTTTATAAGGAATTGACACGCCATAATTGGAATGCTAAATCACAAAAAAGGGAGAGGAAAGAGGGAAGACCGGACAAAGAATTTAATAACACGTCTAGTCTCAGAATGCAATTTTAAAAAAACTGAGCATAACTACTTATCACAACTGAGATAACATTTTGTGGATCAAGAATGCAAAGGATAATAAGATACGATATGATTTAGTGCGAGCGACCGGAGCAAGCAAGGAATGTATGCAGAATTTCGCTACATTTTTATTCTCAAATGCTTGGGAAATTATTCCTTAGGCCAACAAATTGTAGATAGCGTTAAATCATTTCAATTATCAATCATATTATTATTCCCTATTCTGTAATTTCAACCAAAGTATGTCTAAACGCAGAAGATTGATATAGCACGATATGAACTAGTACGAGCGAGGTAGATTTAAATCATTGCCTCATTTCAATATTGAGGTGGGATATCGATAAAAATCAAGGCCCTAGCTATATCACAGAACCCCTCAGATTCAAAGCCCAGTCACACAGTCGCAGCCTGCGCAGCTCTAGAGATACACTGATACTCCACATTCCCAACCCCAAAACAATACTCACAATGGGAGACCGTACCATAGCATCTCCAAAACGTTGAAACAACTTGCCAATCCACATCAGAATCTCGCAATACCTAAATACCCTCAAGTCCAATTTAAAAACATATCTTTTCTCTTAAAAACGTCATGTACAATTTGGCATTAAGACATGATTAGCGCAGCTGAATATATTTATAGTAATAATATAGTATAATATAGTATAGTAATTCCGATCTACAAATCCATGCATATTATTATAATTACACATGCCACCACTTATCAAATCGAGTGGGATATACACCCTCCGTGATCAACACACATTTGTGGAGGCGCCGTGGTGTAGTGGTCATGACTCTCGCCTTTCAACCAGAGGGTCGTATGTTCGAGTCCCACCCAGGGCGTTAATTTCCTTCAGCAAGAAATTCATCAACATTATGCTGCACTCAACCCAGGTGAGGTGAATGGGTACCTGGTAGGAATATTTATTCCTTGAAACGCCAAGTGCGCTAATGAAGTAGCTGCCGGGCTAAAGCCAGGGTAATAATGCTGCAATTGTAGAGCGCTTAGAGAATTCTTCATAAAGAGTTGATAAGCGCTATATAAAAGCCGTTCATTATTAGTATTATTATTATTTAGTAAACTCCCTTTCACCATTAGCATGTTGGTAAAGGCAGTCTCACAGCTTTTTTTTTTTTGTTTTTTTTTTTGTTTTTAAAGAATTTATTGGTCAAACATACCATCACATGAACAAACAAAATACAATAACATGAAATCATATTATGAATGACTTTTTGCATATATAAAAACAACAGTAAATTAAACAGATGTAAAATACTATAACACGAAAACAATAGAATAAAAAAAAAATAAAAAAAAAAGCTAAAGAAAGTGGCAAGAAGAAACAGCTTTGCGTTTTCATCCTGCGTCGGCCCAGTGTTTTTGAAAAAAATAAAAACGCTCCCTTGATGCACAAATAGACATGTCATACGGCGTACGCTCTTTCAGTGCAAGCCCATGCGTCAGTCCACCGTTTGATCAGCGTATAGTGTGTGTCCAGGGAGCGTTTTTTATTTCAAAAAACGCTTGGCCGACGCAGGCTTAAAACGCAAAGATGTGAGTCAGCATTAAGTTATGCATGTCACGTGTATTCTACATGCAAAGCCGAGTTGAACTGTACCCATTGTAAAACCGAAACCACGTTATGATGTTTTCATTTTCAACCTTGAAGAGCTTTTATGTTTAGACTTCATGCAGAATGGGTGACAATGCACGACGGTTGACTGGTTTTCTCTGGCAAAGGGGTGAAGTGTAAATAATGAGGAGATACTATGGAGAGAATTCAAATAGTATATCTGAATAACTTAGGCCCCAGTGATATATAAAGAGCCGCTTGGAATTGCGTTGCTTCGGGGGTTCTATGTGACTGGAGCTTTATTAACATTTGGAACAGGCAGCGCATGTTTATGAATCTAAAATATATTTAGAGGGAGAGAAAGGCGACATGAATACGTAGAGTCTAAATAAAATATAACCATGCACTGTGTATACCGTAGCACAACGTTCTCTCTATAATTAGTTAATTCATGAATTTTGCTACGAACTTCGCACAAAAATATGATTGCCTAGTCAACTGCAAGTCGATTCTCACTGTGGGCAGAAGGGGCTTGTTGACAAAGTAAACAACGTAATTTATGTATTCACAATAGCTAGATACATACAAAATAACATTCGCTACCTCTTATACGCAGGACGTAGATCTCGGGCGCAAAACTGAGAACCTTAGTTCCCCCCCCCCCCCCCCCCCAATCGAGACCCGTGTAGTGATCTCGCGGTGTGGGTCGGCGCGCAGCTAACGCTAGAAGATCGATAGACAACCGCCCGAGCCAATAAGCATTCATTCAATGAACAGACCTCGCATTAGCTACATCGTTCAGCATACAAATGCGAAAATGGGAGAACGGTGGTACTGTACGTGAAGCCTGCGTCACACCTCTGCGTTTTTCGCCTGCGTCGGCCTAGCGTTTTTGGAAATTAAAAAACGCTCCTTGATGAACAGCATACGCAGATCAGACGGTGAACTGACGTTCGGCTTGCACTCAACGATCGTACGACGAGCGTCAATCTACCGCACGACATGCGTCTTCGTGCGTCAAGGGAGCGTTTTTTAATTTCCAAAAACGTTGGGCAGACGCAGGCTAAAAACGCAAAAGTGTGACGCAGGGTTTAGGAGAAGAACGTTCATGGTCGGTTGAATTTTGCCCCGCATGCTCGCGTTGTTCGAAAAGAAAAAGCCTGGTATTATCATAATTCTAAACGCATATCGTAACCTTCATTGCACTTCAATGCAGTAATCATGGTAATCACTTCGCGTTTGAATCTAAATGGCAGCAACAATTTTCCGTGCACTAAAAGCCAAATCGAGATATGGTTCTTTCATACGTAGCTTTGATAATATGGACGTGAATATCGACAATACTCTGACGGGGGATTTGCACGGCGTGGCCATTTATAAACATACTTAACATGTTGGATCCTTTTATTAAGCACACTCGAAAAGGGTTCCTATTGTGTCTTGTCATCATCATATTTATTGCAGCTCTGGCTATTCGTATCTTTGACAATCTTCGATTTGTAAACGTTGCCTCAAATGAAGGAAATGCCACCTGGAGATATATTTCATCTACACATGTTCCAGACAGTCCGTTAATAGCTGGTCCACTGGCAGAATTGAATCGTTCCGTTGGCCTAGAATTCAATCAGTCCGTTGGCAGTGATGATGCTGTTGGAAAGCACGAGCATGGAGGTTGGTGGACGAACTGGAAATCAGAGCCTGACCCTCACCAGTATCACTATCTGGTCAATCCCGAGGTCACCTCTAAAGAACTGACGTTACTCATTCTCGTGAAATCCGCTCCCGGCCACTCTAAATTGCGCCATGCAATAAGGTCAACCTACATTCGTGGTGCCGCGAAGTACAACTTGTCATGTCAGACATTTTTTCTTCTCGGCTTCCCAGAACACGAAGAGAAGACCCAAGCACGTATCGTCAAGGAAGCCGGGGCTTACAGGGACATCATCCAAGAAGACTTCGTTGATTCCTACTACAACCTCACCAAGAAGATCGTCATGGGTTTCAAGTGGGCCAGTACATTCTGCAAGAACAACCACTTCGTCATGCTTGTCGATGATGACGTTATGGTGGACATCGCAACCCTGGTCAACGATCTCTCAGCGGCTCCCGCAAAATACCACTCAATGTTTATCCTCGGACAAAACACCCATCGTGCAGCCCCGATTAGGAAACCGAGCCACAAGTGGTTCGTCCCTAAAACAGCTTACGCTTCGGAGACATTCCCTGATTACCCTCAAGGGCATGCGTATATCATGTCCCAGGATGCGACGCCGCTTCTCTACCACGCCTCCCAGGAGCTGCCTCCGCCTGTTCCATGGGAGGACGTCTATTGTGGGGTGCTGCTAAAAAAACTTGGAATACATGTGACAGACAGGAAGCCATGGTTTAGACAACGACATCAAAGTAGAACTAGCAAACCTGTGAATCCGATGGCACCGGTGGGTGATTATTTCAAAATAGAACTATCAATAAAGAAAATGTATTCTGTTTGGAAAGCAATACAAAGAGAGTCAATTACTTGATTGCTTAAACAGTCGGGTCATTAAAGGGGAACCTCACCCAGACATTGTTATGCTGTCTGTGAATCGTGAAAAATGTGATGATTAGCCCTGGTTTAGACAACGGCTTCGAAGCAGATTCAGCAAACATTTGAATCTGCTCGACGGAGAAAATGTATACTGTTTGGAAAGCAATAGAAACACGGTCTAAACTATTTCCGTGAAATAAAGTGGATCACGGACAATAGAACTGTACGCAGTGTACTGAACTGTGCGGTCACAACAATCACACGCAGATTACGCTTTGAATAGCACTACAATGGAGCATTGAATTGGCGTTCGACTTAGTTTTAGGGAAATAATTTATATCGTGTTGTAGAAAGGGAGTGGATTACTCGATTAGTAAAATAGTCGGGTCATTAAAGGGGAACCTCACCCAGACATTGTTATGCTGTCAGTGAATCGTGAAAAATGTGATGATTATCCTTGGTTTTAATAGACAACTACATCAAAGTAGAATTAGGAAACCTGTGAATCGGATGGCACCGGCCGTTGATTATTTCAAAATAGAACTATCGACGGAGAAAATGTATACTGTTTGGAAAGCAATTGAAAGGGAGTCAATTTCTTGATTACTTAAAGAGTCGGGTCATTAAAGGGGAACGTCACCCAGACATTGTTATGATGTAAGTGAATCGTGAAAAAATGTGATGGTTAAACTGTGAAAATGTGAGCAAAATCGGATGATCCATTTAAAAGTGTAATTTCCAAGTTTTGATTTACACCTCCAATGGGCTCTTTATCATTTATCTACAACCTAGATAATTAAAAGTGAATGGGTATAGAAATTCCTTCAATGCAGTGCAAGTGAGCTCAAATTTGTAGCCATGTTAATCCGGGTAGAATAAAATGGAATAGAACATTTTATTTCCTTTTTCGGAAGGCATAAGTACAAGATAACATATATAGTACAGCTTGATAGAGGCGAAAACTCTAAAAGCAAATTAAGCTTGTGTTGGGGTCGCCTTAACAAAGAGCAAAGAAGAGACAAAATATATATTTTGTAATAATGCACAGCGCGCTTAGAAACACTTCATATGAAGCGCTATATCAATAATAAATTGTAATTTCATTTGTGTACATTGTAATTTATGGGTTTATGTTTCGCAGATCAGGCTACTCTGAATAAATATTCATGAATAAATAAATAAATAAATAAATAAATAAATGAATACATAAATAAATAAATAAATGAATGAATAGATAAACACAGCATTTTGAAATGCATCATCTATCGAGTTAGAGTTGGACTATTCCGAAGTGCAGAGGGATATACCCCGTCATAATAAGAAAAGTGTGCAGCAGAAAAGAGTTGTGATTATGTGTGAGTGTATGCATGATAATGAGCACCTCTTAACAAAAATAGGGGAAAAAACAACAAAGATTTCAAATGCTGTTTGGAGGTTTTGAGTGAGTCTGCTGATCGGACTCCCAGTGGAAGAGCATGTCTAATACTATGAATGTTACGTATTAATTGGAAATTTTAAAATTGTGAAATTCATTCATTCAAACGCCATCACCATTTACAGTCGACGTTCTGTTTTATATTGTATTTGTTCACATGCACATGAATGGCTGCCGGGCTAAAGCCATGGTAATGATAATGTAAAAGCGCCTTGAGCACTCAGCAGAGAGTGGATGCTTGCGCTATATAAATTGCATCTATTATTATTAATCAAGTTATGCAAAGTGAAGAACAAAATTTTTATTATCAGTGTAGAATTATGCAATATTGCAATATCATGTAATAATAATAATAATAATAATAATTTGCATTTATAAAGCGCCTTTTCGTGAGATTCAAAGCGCATGTAATAAATGTTACGTTATAAAAGCCCAAGTACAGTTTCGGTAAAAGCGAATATTTTTGTCTCCAGATTATGTCTTCAAATCTAAATGAAATGAAATATAGTATCATGAATATATTGCACAAACGATTGTATGACAATTGAATGAGTTTTGGTAAAGCTATAACCTAAAATGTGCAAAATATATTAGCGTCGTGTCCCCCGACGCTAATTCAATATTTTCTTTCGCAATAAAGGACACCTTCTCGCGCACAGAATCGGGTGAAAATTTCAGAATGTAATTTTCGTGTATACCTTTTTATCACTCTTTTGTCAAATTTCATAAATAACCATGCTTATGCCCGATAACAAACAAAATATTGTTAATACCAAGAGAGGGCGCTAGATATGGTTTAACGGTCATATTCAAATTTTCAAACATAATCAGTTCGTAAAAAAAACTTGCTATGTTCTCAAAATATGTGTAAGATACATATGTCATGATAAACATCCCGTAAAATTTACATTTCTTAATCGTTTCCAAAACTGTATTTGGGCTTAAATCTAATGTTATTATCATTATTGTCGTCGTTGCTATAATTGAATTATCAATGTCATAATTATCTTTTTCTTAATCTGTAGAGATGCATTTTATAGATGATCTATGATATTGAACATCATTACACCCCCCCACCCCTTCCATGACCAATTAAAGTCAATCGTCAAATCTGAGTTAAATGTTTCAATAGTCATTTTGTGTGGGAAATCATATAACTAACCATTAGAAATGTGTTACAAAAGTGGGTATATGTTGTGTTACATAAGTTAGTGTAAAACTTGTCACGAGAATTTCTTAAAAGACGTCTCATAATCGATTACATCCAAGATTTTCCAACAAAGTGAGTTAACCTGCCTTCTTTTGTATGACATAAATCATGTTAATATGCATAAATACATTTAAGATTTCATTTTTTAATTCATGTTTTTTGTAGTTATTTTTTAAGAAGATAAAAAAACATCTGCAAAAATTCTTACAATTAAAGCATTTTAAAAGTATTTCGCATGGAGTAACTGGGAACAAAAAAAAATATTTTAATTTATATATAAAATGTTTGCTTCCCAGGTTATAACCTCAATAATGTACTCTACAATAATGTAGTTAAATTTTGGATGCCAGAGCGATTTGTCTAGCTCTGGACAATAAAAATATAACCGTTCCTCCACGCCAAAAAAAAAAAAATAACTGAAACAAACATATCAAAACAAGTTTGAGCAAAGTCGCACAATGAATAAAGAAGATTTGAATTTTTAGAATATTAAAAAAAATAATTCAAATAGCTATATTTCTGGCAAATTGGCAACGTTTGATCACGTGACATGGCATGGTGATGACGTAGTTCGACCGTCGTCAGGCAAAACTGTTTATCTGGCCAAAAATTTGGTTGGTTTTTGAGGTCGGAATTTCCATTTATCCAAACCCCAGGTCTTATAGGCCCTTAGTTTTAGAGATCGAAGGACCTATCTTCAGTCATTTTAAAAAATTGATATTCAAATCGGCAGCGATAACTGTGTAACTCTAGATACACATTTTAATTTGATGCTCTTTGTGACATTTCGTCCGGCAGAACTATGTATCTTGAGTTACACAGTTTTGCCTGGTCTCTAAAGACACTACTCGTTCGTGCGTAGCCCATCCAAAACTACGTATCTTGAGTTACACAGTTTTGCCTGGTTTAGAGACACTACTCGTTCGTGCGTAGCCCATCCAAAACTACGTATCTTGAGTTACACAGTTTTGCCTGACTGACATACACTAGCACTGCGAGCTGCGAATGCACGAGCGCGGCGCATGCACGAGCATGGCTAGGCTGTGTAATTGTCGTGGCAGTGCGCATGCATTGAAAACACCGAAAATAACACACAAATAAGCTAATGATAAAAACGTTATTCCTTTTATAATAAGAAGGCCATTTATAATGAAAAAAAAATAGCTAGTATAACACGATGTGCAATAGAAGAAGATAAAAAATAATTATTAAAAACCGAAAGCTCTTGTGTCGCAATAGTGGAACCATTAATTTAATGGTGATGACTCGAAAATGAGTTGAGCGAGCTGACTTTGTTTTGTAATGAAAAACTTGACTTTGCGGCAGACCTGTACGATTCAAAGAGTGTGAATTCATACTTAAGCTCAGAACAGATATATTTTCGCAAATGTATTTTGAGAACTAAGGTCACATAGAAATGAATAAGATTTCAATTCAGGTGAATGCCCATGAAAGGGAATTGGAACGCGCAATCACCTGAATTGAAATACCTGCATTGATCCACATATTTCCTTTTGTTATTTACAGAACCAGCTCTAAAACATGATCTAGAAAGGTGAACAAACTTGACTCTTGTGATGTCACAACTGGATTGAGATTTGAAAGAAATTTTTAGGGGTGTTCCTAACTAAGCCAACATAAAAATGGAAAAGAAATATTATAAAATATATGAAACACATTTGGGCCCTCTTTCACTGAGAAGGGTATTGATAATGGTATAATACATCACTACAGATCAACTTGTATTTTCATAATAGTGGACCTTTAACCCTAAAAAAGCCCAAAGGGGGGGGGGGGCACATTGTCGTAGCACATATTATAGTCGTAAACCACTCCCTCTTCGTCGTTACGATTACGCTCAAATTCGATGACCTTTTTTTTTAAAAACTTTTCTTGCGCACATTATGCTAATATTTTCATTATTATGTCCCTTGAAAAGTAAACAAAACTATACTTTTCTCTTCAAATATGATATGGACATTTTGATTCTGCATGCATTTCGGAATGAATCTTGTTGATTTATTGTCTAATTTTCTAGAAAAAGAAAAAACGTGTAATTCATGCAGTGTACGAAGTGAATGGAGGGTTCTCCATGTTGGCAGCCATTTTGTGCCTGTACGTTGCCAATTGAAGTAACTCATGAGGAGTTTGAATCAAAACTTTGAAAATCCATTCATAACCCATGAATGGATTGTAGGATATTGCTCAATTTTTCACAATTTTATCATTGTATTTTCCTCCACCCATTGAGAGCTCAACGGTGTCTGGCTGAAGTTCCCCTTTAATCTGCCTTCTCTAATCTTTCGTACGACATAGGTCGTAATTAGTATGCATGAATAGATTTGAATTTTCAGACTTTAGTTGTTGTTTATGATGTAATATTTCTAAAATGTTTAAATAATACTGTTTTGGGTTATGTACAACTCAATAAAAAGTCATGGAGACGATATGCTACGATGTAGACGACATTTACTCACGAGCGATTCTTGTAGCAATCATATTATGATGTCTGAACACTATAGAGCTTATGCCTTCAGATGGCGCTATCTAACTTTGTGAATCAATGATATTGAACATCATTACATCCCCCACACGATGGAGAATATACTTTTAGCTGATCAATTAAAGCAAATTGTTTCAATAGTCAGTTTGTATGGGAAATTTTATAACTAACCATTTACAAAAATGGGTTAGTTACAAAAAATGGGTCTATGCTGTGTTACAAAAGGTTGGGCAAGACTTATCACGAAAGTTTCTAAACGGATCTTTCATAATCGATTACCCTCAAGATTTCCCAAATAAGCGAGTTAGTCAGCCTTCTTTCGTATGAGAAACGGCATGTCAATATGCATCAATGAATTTAAAATTCGTGTTATAAGTTTTTTTTTCATTAATTTTTTGGTGAATCAATAACAATTGCTATGATTAAAACATTCTTTTAAAACATTCTCCATTAAAGCATTTTTGCGTAGTATAACTGGGAGAAAAATTATTTATGTATATATATAGACGTCCTGTTTGCCGCAGAGGAATAGCAACAACATTTCAATAAAGTAGTCTAGCAGTAATGCTTGACAAATTTTGAACGCCAGAGCGATATGTCTAGCTCTGGACAAATCAAGACTATTTCATTAGCAGTGAAGAGAAAGATAATCTGTGGTGTAGATATCATCAAATTGGCGGGTCCAAGCTATTATCTCCACTTCAGCCTAAATCTAAATGTGACACATTATACATTGTTATTAAACTAACACCCTGAAGTTTAATGCCCAGTATTTAGTTTCTCCTGAAAATGTGCCGTTCACGACTGGCAAGATCATGATTCTCATTAATAATTAATTAGCGTGACGTATGGGACATTACATTGATTGAACTGCAGATAGAATTACATATTTGCATATCATTTTGTGAGGACATGTAGGAGTAGTAACAGAGACAAAAGTTTTGGAAAATGTTTTGGTTTTGACAATTAATTAATTATGTTAATTACGGTCCGTCCACACAGTAGTGTCCCGTATATCACGATTTCCAAAGTTCTAATTTAGTTTCATGCTCATTAGAAAACGCACTTGAAAGGAATTTTTCATTATTTGAGTTAATTAAGATTTGTGATGTACGGGACAATTGTGTGACGTACGGGACATCCTGTGTATTATGTTTGGCAAAATTGCAAGAATTTAAATCTATGTATAATTTTTCTAAATTTCAATGCTTTTACATGAAATTTGATACAGATACTCCTCATAGTTGGCAAAATGATCCAATGTAGGTATTTAACTGTTTGTCAATGTTTTCATATTCATTTTGATTATATTTTTTTACATTGGACGACGATATTTTATATTAGACTTCATGAGTGACTCAAAATGTTCGATTAATTATACCCTTTTGTGTGCTTTAGTCAGCAATTGACAATTGAATGACATGCAAACTTATCAAATTCATAATCTATATGAATTAAAAATCATTTACTTATGAAGTCTTTGACTCAAAACAAATTTCTTAATATATTTCTTTATTTCTTGCGAATCAATATGACAAGATATACACATGCATTATGCGCAAATGTGATAATAATACAATATGGACTAGCCTTGAGGGAGACACAACATTTATGGCCCTGAGTAGAATCGTATTGCCCGAGTCGAAGACGAGGGCAATATACGATTCTACTCAGGGCCATAAATGTTGTGTCTCCCGAAAGAGATAGTCCATATTGTTATTATTAACCAAATCAGATATCTAGAGCGAACACAAAATCCAAAAGGGTAAATTTACCAGCATTTCTTACCAGCATTTCGCAAGAATAGAGGCAAGAGTTTTTTTGTCCACAGTTTCCAGATCAAGCTGAAGATTTTTCTACGCAATATATTCCTTCAGAATATTAGCTGCTTGTTTAGTTGCCTTCTTAGTATTTTCAGCATGCATTCCTATCTTGCAAAATTCTATCGAGTTCGTTGTCATCGAACGAAGCAAACTTAATTCTTCGAACTGGGCGCTTCCATGTTTGTTTACAATCTGATGTCAAAGTTCACAAGGCACGTCGCGAGCTCAATGCACAAAAACTGCGCTGAATTTATGCACGTAAACCAATGACAACATTAAAAGTGGTTGCTCGCGAGATCGCGGTCCGCGTATTTCGCGTGTGAATTTATTGCCCGCTGTTTTTACACGCAAAATACCATAGACATTTGACAGCGGGCAATAAAGTAATTTATTGACCGCTCTGTCTTTTACGGGGCAATAAAGTGTAAAAATCACATGGCTCAGATGTCTGATACGGTTAATAATAAATAATATCAAGAAAATATCATAATATCTTATGGATAAACAAAACACAATTATAAGTAAAAATTTGGCTGTTAAAATTTGTTTTGCACTGAAATATGAAAGGAAGTGTTATCAACTCAAAAAGAAAATGTAAACTTTAAATGTATTTGGTTTACATCCAGTTTATTCCAGAATTTGGTCAAATTTCATTTTCCCCATTCGTTTTACACAGGGATAAATGTCCCGTACGTCCCGACGCGGTTGTTTACATCTTGGGCCGGGGATTGCATAACAATGACAATTAATTTTTTAATTAAATATATGCTGATTCATACTTGGATTGATACTCCGTAAAATCATGATAATTAGACAATTCTAATGCAGTCCAATTCAGAGAGTTTTGATGACAAACTTCATTTTGGAAAATTCTATTTTTCTCTGGTCCCGTACGTCACAACGCATATTTATCGAAAAATAACAATGTTATCGCTGTTGTATGAAAAAAATATTTTGACTGCTTGAAGAGGTCACAACTAGTCTTAAACTCTGAGAAAATATTTCCTGCTGTGTGTCTCTTTCTAAAGTTATGCAACTTTAAAGTCTCTGAATGTCCCGTAGGTCATATGTCAAATAGCTTGCACCTGCCCATAAGCGGAATCTATCCTTTACACAGACTTACTCGCGGCTGCAAATACTGTACAATTACAAAAGCTGCGAGTACGAGTCTAGGAGCCTTAGACTAGCCGTGCAGAGAATTAGAATCGCGAACTCCGCGCGAACATCTTTATTCAGAGAAGAGGAATGACGTCATCTCGAGAGCGTGCGTGATTGGTCAATTCCTCCAGACAGGCATGAATACACATGGCAACTCTGCGTCCAATAGGCGGGTTTACTAATGGATGCAAATTTTAACCTCTAACACAAAGGTTGTTCTTGACAACTCGAAAGCTTGCCCGAGGCTTGCCCGAAATAACAACAAGTAATGTATGCAAACTGGATTCCAAGTATTGTGGTTTTATTGTTATCAACCGGTCTATGGAATACCACGTAATAATAATAATAATAATAGATGCAATTTATATAGCGCACGTATCCACTCTGCTGAGTGCTCAAGGCGCTTTACATTATTATTACCTTGGCTTTAGCCCGGCAGCCATTTACGTAACTAAGTTAAACGCACATAAATCTGAATATATAAGTAAACCCGCCTCTTGTATGCAGAATCTTGATAGCCGAAATAAGAAGAAAACAAATGCTGCGATCGTCTGAATAGTAGTCTGAATGGCAGCCGTTTTCGTTCCAAGTCGCTTACAGGGCTATGCAGCACAGGGTATTGCAGAAAGCAAGAAAACCTCGGCTAAGCGGAATCACGTAAAAGATACAGATGTGAAATTCCACATGAGAAAATGATCCAAAATGTAATACCGTTACCGCTGTTTTGTGAAGTTTAAAGACCAAACAGAAGAAGTAAACATGAAACATCCTTTCATATGGCACAGAGGTACTAGTACCGTCACCTGAAACACAAAATCTGTCAGATTTCTTATTTGCTTGTAGACCAGCGATGTATTATGAGTCGGTAACAGAATTACTCTCTGGTAATTCCGTTACCGAATCACAATCCCTCGCTGGTCTCCAAACAAAAAAGAAATCTGACAGATTTTGTGTTTCAGGTGACGGTACTAGTACCTCTGTGCCATATAAAAAGTATTCAAACTGACTAAGATCGTTCAAGACTAGCACAAAGGTAATAAAATAAGAGCCAAAAATCTTTGATTGTAATTCCGTTACCGTGGAATGGCCAAGATTCGTGATGATCGGGATGCAGAAATTAATGTGAAACGAGCTGATGTTTTCACAAGATGCTTCACATCCCATTATGTGCGAAATAAGCGGAGGGGTTTTCGCATGCTTTGGCGTTTACTGCGAACATGCCAATCACCCGTTATTCTTAAACGGTGCGCTTAATGATTCGCACGGCCACGGGGGAACACTGGCGCATAATTGGCGAGCGACCGGTGGTATTGTCTGTAGTGTATAAGTTTGCATTCATTCTGAGCGTAAAGCATGTTGTGTTGGGTTGGGGAGCGCGACACTGCTGTCATGTTTCACTTTGTGACAACTTGATGGATCCTTTTTAAACAAACTATGAACATGCTTATTTCTTTTTAATGAAAAATTTGGCATTTTTCGCTCGCCTGTCCCATATCATTTCCGTGCGATATAATTTATTTACACTCATGCATTGAAATTATCATAATGCTATTCATTATATAGGCCTAATGAATGTTTTCCCAATATTTGAGTGTACAAATGTAGCGAAAATTGAAATAAAAAAGATTGGATAATTTTGTCTCTCTTTCTCTTTATTTTTTTCGTTTCCTTTTGAGGTGCTTATTCTTGTCACTTTAATCTTTGTTTATCTTCTTTTGTCATACTGAGTAGCTCCCCTTCCCACATTTTTTCTCTATTTTGTATATTTCTTTCCTTTTTTTGTATTTTCCTTCTATTCCTTTCATTTTTCTATGTTTCTTTTGTGTTTTACTTTTCTTTATAGTCATTTGCTTAACATGATTGCAGATGATGTCAACAAGTATGCTCATTAACGATATTGACCGAAGACGAAATTGAATTCTGATTTGGACTCGCGATCGCAATCCAGACAAAACTGAATTTCCGAAACATTGAATAGCTCGTAACTATGTTGACTGGGCAATCCTATTTTATCAAGATTTTGAAAGGTTTTATGCAAAAAAAATTATACAATTAATATGAGTCATAAAAATGTGTTAATTACAAAAGTTGGTCTATATTATGTTACAAAAGTTGGCGCATGGCTCGTCGTGAAAATGGTTAAAGGGGAACTTTTATGACAACGGATGTTGCCTTGTAATGATCTATGCTACCTTTACCAACATCCTTGTGAGTGAGAGAGCTCCCAAATGTGTCCCATATATTTTAAAACAATTTTTCTTTATATTTTAGTGAGCCAATTTGGGAACGCCCCTAAAAATTCTCTTCATATGC
>BQKZ01003043.1:13522-25238 GCA_036244855.1 Temnopleurus reevesii | reverse complement strand
TTTCAGAAAAACTGGAGTGCATTAATGAGTCTTAGGAGGTTTTGTTCAAAATTAAATGCAGATCAAGTGCAACTTTGCAAATTGTAATGCATTTTCATTTGCGCACAGTATGCGCACAGTATGCGCACACTTCCATAGTCTTCATTTGAGTAAAAGTTTTGGACCCTGTTAGCAAGTTTTTGGCAAAACCCCTCCTTCTTTAGCTCGTATTTTAGCCTCCAAATACATGTAGTCCAAATTACACTAAATAATTATTGATCTGTCCTGTATGTATAATGCAATCTTCAGAACTTAATATGTCACCCATATTAAAGTACGGTAAGTCTTTATTCTGCAATCTCTACGTAGGTCCAGTACGAGGTATGAGTTTTCACCAACAACAGCCGCTGTTCGTGTCTGGAGTTGATGACTACAAGATCTTATACGATATTTCAGCCTTTAAATTCATGTAATCCAAACTATTCTACTTTCCACCGCAGCCATATTGTTGTTCTGTATAATGGTATGTACATGTATGTATAAGTAAGCCATAAAATTAAAATTGTCTATCTCTGTGTAGGTCACGGTCCAGTTCGAGGTATCAGTTTTCACCAGCAATAGCCGTTGTTTGTGTCTGGAAGTAATGATTGTAAGATCATTTACTTCAGTTTTTGATAAATCAACTAGGCATAGAATAATGTTTCACATTAAATAAAATTGCACTTGCACTAAACAAACATTTTCCTTCAATCTCCAAATGTACAAAGCAGGTAATATTGTTTAAACTTATCATTTTTTCAATCTTCAGGTCCTGTGCGAGGCATCAGTTTCCACCAGCAGCAGCCATTGTTTGTGTCAGGAGGTGATGACTACAAGATCAAAGTTTGGAACTACAAACTGAAGCGATGCCTCTTCACTCTCTTGGGCCATCTGGATTACATCAGGACAACCTTTTTCCATCATGTAAGAAAATATTCAATCTTCGATTTTGTTATATGAAGTGGAAAGGATCGCTCTTCTATAGAAAGGCATGTAACGCAGTCCAGATGGAAAAAAAAAGATTATTTACAATTGATGAATTTGCATCTTACATGGTTATTTTGTAACTATTAAGTGAATGAGTCAAAGAAGGGCCAGTCTTTTTCCTTTCTGAAAACGTGAGTTTTGTTTATGGAACTACTAGCTAAAACTCGATTAAGTTTTATGAATCCGATCCCGGGACGGGAATTAAGAATTGCTGGGGAGCTATAAATAGGTCTTCTGAAGGTTCTCAAGGAGATTTTTATGTGAACCAAATTGGGTCTTCATGTAGTAAAATTGGGGTTACTAGTGGCGCTATAAATCACTCTCAATCCCCTTGAATGTTAGTACATGTAGCATTTAGCAACTGGCAGTTGAGAACTTTAGTAATTTTCGACAATGTTCTAATAATCTTGTTCTATGGGTCTCTATTACTATTTAGGAGTATCCCTGGATCCTGAGTGCCTCTGATGACCAGACGATCAGGATCTGGAACTGGCAATCTAGGAACTGTGTCTGGTAAGTGTTATGATCTCATATTTCGCCTACAAAAGACTGGGCTATTTTGATCCCTATTAAGGCCCCAGTCACATAAAAGCTTGGAAGCAACACAACTCAACACGATCCTTGGTACAGTTCAGTTAGCAGCTTTTGAACAAAGAATCATGTTGAATCGTGTTGTTTCTTGGGCTATGTGTGACTGGGGCTTAAATGGGGGCCAGAATCTTGGCTGTGATTCGAATGACCACAACAAATTTTGGTCACCTTTTTTTTGGAGGGGGTGCATATTTATTGGAATGTATCCCCCATCTCAATACGGTTAAGATTTTATAGGTAATTGTCCACTTTGTTTATTTTTCTTGTATTTTTTTTTTTTTTTTTGGGGGGGGGGGGGTGCACGTTTAAAAAAATTAATACCCCCTCCCATCTGATTAGAGTCACGATTTTGAAGCTAATTGCACTCTCACCTATTGGCCCATAGTTCCCTTGGTTATCATTGATTTTTCCCTTGAGAATTTCATTCAATACTAAACTGGAAATTCCAATTTTTGAAAAATTTGCAGTTGTAACGCTTTCTAACAACAAAATCTGATTTTTGTTCATTGATTAATGTTACCTTCTTGGAAAACATGAAAATATTTACCCTAGGGACTACTGTATTAGTAACGTTCTGCGGTTGTATACTAGACATAGCTGCCATCTTTTACTAATTCTTAGTTATCGTTACTAATTTGGGCTTCAGATTTATCAAGTCTTGTGTTCAATACAGTAAAAAGGACTTATCTTGGCAGCAGAAGCATCATGTATTTCAATGTATTATGAGTGATGATTCCAAATTTGTAGCAGGGTTATTACTAATTTCCACTTACTCTTGTTGGCAGGTATGACTAGAAGAGAGCATTTGTAATAGAGTAAATTATGTAATGTTGTTAAATCCTTAAACATTTAGAGACTTAGGGGGTGTTGTTCAAAATTAATTGCAAATCAACTGCAACTTTGCAAATTGTATTGCCCATTGTCATTTGTGCACGTTATGTGCATATAATAAGTCGCACATAAAACAATGATTTTGATTGGCACGTTCCAATCAATTCAACTGCAACTTGCGATCAATTGCAACTTTTGAACAACACCGCCATAATCTGTATGTAAAATATAATCTTATTTTGTGTTTCCATTTCACAGTGTTCTGACAGGCCACAACCACTATGTGATGTGCGCCAACTTCCATCCTTCTGAAGACCTCGTAGTCTCTGCATCTCTTGATCAAACTGTTCGTGTTTGGGATATCCAAGGTAATTAACAAGGATTCTTATACGCCACTCTTTCAGAATGCATTCTCATTTTAGGTTGGGAGGTCTGATGATGCATCCCCTGTGGTAAGGAACTTTTGAATTTTTTGTTGGCTTATCTAAGTTCTTTATAATTAAAGACCAATAAATTGACTCCAGTTAGCATATATTATTACTTGCTAAATGTGTCTTATAAGTCTCATGCAAATTTTCAGTTTATTCTTATGTTTAAATTGTGCTTAGAATTGGGAAAACCTGAAATGCATTTGTATACCACAGTGCATTTGAGGGCAGTTGAATGGTGCACGAGGTGCAATGTGCTACTCAAGTGCTTTTACACAACATCGTCAAATTTCTGTCACGGACATAAAACTGTTGTAAGGCAGATGCTCTTTTCGTGAGTGACTTTAGTTGAAATTTGTGGTGCGCTTCTATTATTGTGAATTTTCTGACTATGAATTCATTAACATTTTCATTCATTAGAATGCCCTCAGACCTGTTTACAATAATCTTTCAAAACATGAAAATAATACCTTACTAATTTTAAAAATGGTCTGGAATTTAGTGAATATTTTACAATTGAAGTGCGCTAAGATATCGGCCTTTGCAGCATACATTGTGTGTCCTTACTCTAAATCATTCTTGTTTCAGGGTTGAGGAAGAAGAATATTGCATCAGGCCCCAGTGGTTTAGAGAAACACCTCAATACCCAGTGAACCCTAACAGTCACACCCCCCAGAAAAAAAGCCAAAACAAAGAGAACATGCCTTTATGACTCAATATTCAGGGAAATTCTGTATATCTTGATTATTTGGAACAGTAGTGTTCATTCACAAGGCTAATGATTAACACACTTTATTTTATTTTTGCTCTGGCATGATGAAGGTTTGAGAAAGAAGAACATCGCACCTGGTCCCAGTGGTTTGGAGGAACATCTGAAGAACCCAATGACCCCTGACCTCTTCGGCACAGCTGATGCTGTGGTCAAGCATGTACTGGAGGTATGTTATCCCATTTGTTTATGTTCAATAATAATTTTGTGTTGTCAATTTTGTGTTCCCCTTCTGATTATGGAGCAAAGTCAGTCTATTCCAAAGAATTCTTCCTGTTGGTGATGATATTTTCAACCAAATGAAAAGAAACGTCCCGATATCAGACGTTTTCATAATAACACTTTTTTTGAAAGGAGCTGTCAACCAATTAAGGTGCATGCAATATATTCGAAAGTTACAAGCCATGGACATCTTGTACATTCCAAGTTGTTAAAATGTTGCATTAATGATATCTGCTTTCCAAGCATTTATCTTTTTGAGATGTCTTTTTGAAAGTTATATCTGAAAAAAACATTCTGACTTTACGGAATGTAATTTATCTCATGAATGGAAGAAAAGGAATGTAGATATTGAGATAATATTGATTATTTTCATGAAACAAGAAGTATTCATTGTATTTGTTCCATCATTGTTACACTGTATTGCCCTTCATACCTTTAAACTGCGTTGACTGTCATTCATTCATGTTACCAATTTGATATTTTTTCTAGGGTCATGATCGTGGAGTAAATTGGGCCGCTTTCCATCCCACAATGCCGCTGATCCTGTCTGCGGCTGACGATCGATATGTCAAGCTCTGGAGAATGAATGGTAAACATTTCTCATCTTTACTTGACCTTTTATTCAGCAATGTACAGACCTTCCCTCAATTATTAATAGGCTGTTTTCTCGTCAACGAACATAATGGGGGTATTTTATCGCATATTCATTGTTGCAACCCAAAGTGTAAGTTTCTTGTTTTCTGCTGCTCCCTCCTTTTCATTTCTCTCCTTATTACTTTCTTCTTCTTGTGTGTGTACCGTGCCAAATGAAGAGCATTTCGAAGGGTGTGTCTTCATTCGCACTTCCTCAATATCTTTAGTTGTAATTCAGCATTTTTTTTCCAAAATCATCTTCTTGCAGATGCCAAGGCGTGGGAGGTGGATACCTGCCGTGGCCACTACAACAATGTTTCCTGCGCGATCTTCCACCCTCGTCAAGAACTCATCTTGAGTAACTCTGAAGACAAGAGCATCAGGGTCTGGGATATGTCAAAGAGGTATTGTTGATTATTTCATTTTAGGAGGGTTAGATTGGGAAGGGAGGGTAAGAGGAGAGGGAGAGATGGGAGAAGATTGGGGGAAATATCTGTAATTGATCTGCAACAATGTCGCATCATGTTCCTTTCTCATCATCGGGTTTCAGAAGTTGTTAATTCAAATGATTCCAGGGAATAATTTTTCTAGTATCGCATAGCCATTTGCTATGCATTTTAGCACGATTGCTACGCAAAAATGTTTTGTCTAGTAAATTTGTCACATAGAACTATAGAGTAAAGTGTTTGAAAGATATGCTTGATGTCTATAAAATGTGCTACTCAAATGTGAAAACTAAAATTATTCCCTGGATTCTTCAGGAAAAAGCATGCAAGTGTGATGAGTTGAAGTGAACTGAACTTTATTAAAGGGGGGGGGGGGGGATGAGACATCAGCGGAGAAAGGAGAAAAACGACAAACAGTAAGTTGATAATCAGTGTGAAATTACTAGATTATCCCTTTGTTTTTGTGTAAAGACTTGATCAAAACCTTGCATGATGAAGAACTTTGTCTCTAACTTATTAAATTTTTTCTTGATAGGACATGCATCCAGACTTTCCGCCGTGACCATGATCGTTTCTGGGTGCTGACTGCTCATCCATCTCTCAACCTCTTTGCTGCAGGTAAGCGAGTATTATTCTTTTCACTTTGTTTCTCTGCTTGTTTTACAAAGCTTTTCTGGTTATAAAACATATACCTACCTACTTAACAGGTCGGCTGAGCTGCCGAGACCTAGTATGAATTCACAAAATTTGCAGCTTCCTTGTAATTTACCCCTCGTCAAGTAATACAGATTTATAAAAATTTTTGTTTCAATATGGATTTGGATCATTAGAGAGAATGAATGCTTGTAGAAATTTGTTTGGAGAAATTTAGGAACATGAATGTGGGAATGTGGCAAATTTATGTTGAAATTGCTTGTTCATCTTTGTTCTTTCTCTTTCTCTCTCTCATACATTTATATCTCTCCTATGTGCTCTTGTTACTTTCATCATAAAATGCTACTCAATATGCATTCCATCCTCTTTCGTTCACAGGCCATGATGTTTGAAGACAATAAAATGCAACAATTCTTAGAAACATGAATTTTGAAATGTGGTGAATTTATGTTAAGATTCAACATTTATCTGTGTTTTCTCTATCTCTCTATATCTTTATTTCTGAGTTATGTACTCTTGTTACTTTCTTTATTAATCTATAATCAATCTGCGTTCCATTCCTTTTCGTCTGCAGGGCACGACAGCGGGATGATCGTCTTCAAACTGGAGCGTGAACGACCGGCCTATGCAGTACACAACAACATCCTCTTTTACGTGAAGGAGCGTTACCTCCGAAAGCTTGACTTCACCACGTCGAAGGACGTTCCTGTCATGCAGCTGAGAGGCGGTAACAAGAGTCTCCCTTTCGCCATGTCATACAACCCGGCGGAGAAAGCTGTGCTCATTTCAACGGTAAGTTAGACCTAAAAAATGAGTGATACCTTCGCAAGCTTGACCTCATCACATCAAAGGGCGTTCAAAGGTGCTACAAGAATTGTTCGCACCACTTGCCCGACAGCACAAGTGGCTTCTCAAATTAATGACCTAAACACAATTTCTGTATGACTTATTTACTTGCCCAATTGCTCAATAGTGTTGCCCTGGGCATTCGGGCAAATGGGTTTGTAGTGCCCTGCGTTCCTGCCATGCAGCTTAGAGGCGGTAACAAGAGTCTCCCCTACGCCATGTCATGCAACCCGGCTGAGAAAGCTGTGCTCATCTCTATAGTAAGTTGATTTAAACAGAACAAAAAAAAAAAATTCAAATAATATTAGTGATAATAGTAATGATAATGAACAACTATGGCATACAAATCAACCCAGCTGAGAAAGCGGTTCTCATCGCTACTGTGAGTTTGTTTCTCAACAAGACATAAGAAAACCAAGTACTGTACAAGCTGAACTTTTTGCGTCGGATTTATTTTCGCTCTCCTAGCCTCGCAAAAATTCCCATCTTGTATGATGCACATTTATGTACAAACACTATAAAAATGTGAAAATAGCAACACGCCAACGTGTTGAACAGGTACGAAGCTATGTAAATATATGAACATCAGAATATTGGCCTATACAATTTAGGATGAAGTTGGAATTTTTGTGGTGGTTTTACTTTGGGGAGTTTCGCTGTTCAAACAATTTGAATAGAAAGGCAATCTTTCTGCAAGGGGATGTTCGATAAGGAGACCTGGGAGGCGGTAAAATGAGTCTCCTTTGTAAAACTTCCTAACCATTTTTTTATGTTTGTCAGAATATGATTTTTATTGTATGTTTGGTTATATATCTTGCAGAGAACCAGCAATGTGGATAACAGCACATATGACCTCTACCAAGTTCNCAGGAGACTCCTGGAAATGGGCCACAATAAATGCATGTTTTTGAGCAATCTCCTGGATTATGGAAACATTGATGCCATTAGGTTGTGTGCATTTTATAGACATCTACTGGATTTCTTCCACAATCTCCCTGATTGTTGCTGTTAAATGTTGGTAGCTCTGTGTTGCCCTGGGCATTCGGGCAAATGGGTTTGTAGCGCCCTGCGTTCCTGTCATGCAGCTTAGAGGCGGTAACAAGAGTCTTCCCCTACGCCATGTCATACAACCCGGCGGAGAAAGCTGTGCTCATCTCTATAGTAAGTTGATTTAAACAGAACAAAAGAAAAAATCAAATAATATTAGTAGTAATAATAATGATAATGAAGGACTTTTATTCGATATGTCATACAACCCAACTGAGAAATCTGTTCTAATATAGCGTAGGTTGTTTGTCCAAAAAAAGAGGATAAAACTATGTTTATTTAATAATAATATAATAGTAATGATAATGATGATAATGAACGACTTTTATTTGCTATGTAATTAAACCCAGAAGAGAAAGCAGTTCTTATCTTTACGGTAAGTTGTTTCTCAACAAACAAAAGAAAATAAAAATATAATAATAATAGTAGTGATAATGAACAACTTTTATTTGCGATGTCATACAACCCAGCTGAGAAAGTGGCTCTCATCTCTATGGTAAGTCCTTTCTCAACAAATTGAGAGAAATCTAAGTACTGAGTAAGCTGAGGAGGTTTCAGCTGCTGTAGTTATCTTTACGGTAGGTTCTTTCTCAACAATACGAAAGAAAATTAAGCACTCTATGAGCTGAATTTTTGCGTTTGATTTATTTTTGGAAGTTTTGCTCTCTCAACCCCTCAAAAATTCCATTACTTCATCTGTGTACAAACACTATCAAAAATGTGAAAATAGCAATACGCCAAGGTATTGAACTGGTCCGAAATCACGAAAGTATCTGTATGCAAAAATATTGGCTTATACATTACTTGATGAAGGTGAAATTTTTGTAGTGGTTTCATTTCTGGGAGTTTCGCTGTTCAAACAGTTTGAACAGAAGAGCAATCTTTCTGCAAGAGGATGTTTGATAAGGAGAGCTGGGAGGTGGTAATATGAGTCTTCTTCTTAAAAAATCCTGACCATTTCTTTGTGTTTGTCAGAATATGATTTTTATTGCATGTTTGGTTTTATATCTTGCAGAGAACCAGCAATGTGGATAACAGCACATATGACCTCTACCAAGTTCCTAAGGAGAGTGATTCTCAAAATCCTGACGGTGAGTTGTATAAACTGATTCAAAATTCATCTATTAGCCTGTAAAGAAAGATTTCAGTTTACAGGCTCTGTCAGAGGACGAGCAATTTTGATTAAAGCACCAAAGTATTAACTCTACCAAGTCGCCAAAGAGGAACATATGCGACACGTGTAAGGTTGCTCTGACCTATCGCCACACCCATTATGCCATTAGAAGACTATTATGTGCACTACCAAACTTTGAGAAAGAGACAACAAAAAAATGAGTGCACCACGGGTTCCAGTAGTTTTTGCTTTAATAGCTGACATCGCTTCACATATTTTGAAAAAAAGGAATGCCATTTTTGGTCAAGTGCGCCACCCTTGAAGTCACAGTGAACAAGTATGAAGAAAAAAATGGTTGGAGGTGGTGAGGATGCTGTGTTTTATAGTTTTCTATGTTGAAAATTTGTTCAGATAATAGATATCACAAAAGCATAATGTCGTTTTGTTTAATAGCATAATCGCTCAATACCTGACAGCTGCATAGGGAGATTTGTCTAAATTTGTATTTAATGTTTTTGTTTTTAATCAGCTCCTGAGGGAAAGAGATCGTCTGGATTGACAGCTGTATGGGTCGCTCGCAACCGATTTGCCGTTCTTGATCGCAGCCACTCGGTAAGCCATTTTCATACTTTAGGTACTGTAAAAGCCAATATATTAGAGTACATAGATTTTAGCGAATTTACTCAATTTCAAACTTGTTTGCATATCGGCAGGTTGGTATATTCACATTTTGAAAGATAATTATACACATGTCTATGGGCATTCTAACTTATGAAAGTTTTAGTGAATCCATGGTTGCAAACTTAACAAAAATAAGAACCCCAGTGAAAATTTCAGCTTATACAGTATAGGTAATGAATGAATGAAAAGTTGCCAATGTGGCTACTTTTGATCTTATGAAGAAGAAAATGATGAAAAATACGATTTTCTGGCAAAGTAAATTATTCTCTCGGTACACATGTATGCTAATTTGTAAAAATGAAAATTAGGGCATTTGATTTTTGTTAATGTTGTGAAGTCTGAATCCCTACACAAAGGTACTTTGTTTGCCAAAGTTTTAAGTTAATCTTTTCGTTACAACTCTTTGTGAAAATGTTAAACTAGATGAGACAAATAATAATTTAAAGTGGGTATGCATAATTTGTCTTAATTCTAGTAATTAATAAACAGTTAGTGGAAAATGCTTGGGAATATTACTTTTTTAAGTCATACAGTCAAACCTGCTTTAGCGACCACCTGTGTAGAAAGATCACCTGTCGATGAAGACGGCCTTTCTTGACCCCCTAGAACACATTTTACTTCTAAATGAATCTGTCTATAGAGTCCACCTGATGTTGAGGAACCCTTTTTCTGTCTCCCTTTGGGTGGTCTTCTTAGACAGGTTTGACTAATACGAAGTGAATGATTTCAAGATGTCACACAATATATACAACATCACATCACACTTTTTATTTTTTCATAAAGCAACAGACATATTATGAAATATGCTCAGGAGCATTTTGTTTTTTAAATCACACTTCGAAATGACGGTTTTCAAGAAGTTACATAATACATACAACATCACACTTCTTATTTTTTTCTTGTGATTCATGCAGCTTGTCATCAAGAACCTGAAGAACGAAGTCACCAAGAAGGTCCAGACGCCGACCTGCGAGGAGATCTTCTACGCTGGCACTGAATGCTGCTTCTCCGCGACCCCGAGAATGTGACGCTCTTTGACGTTCAACAGAAGAGGTCTTTGGGCACCTGTCGCATCTCCAAAGTCCGCTACGTGATCTGGTCGGGAGATATGATGCATGTAGCCCTTCTCAGCAAACACAGTAAGACAAACTGAGATACTTCTGTTTAATTAAGGAGGAGGTAGGGTTTTCGTGGATATGAGATTTTGATGCTTTTCGATGTTCATCAGAAGAGGTACTTGGGTACTTGTCGCATCTCCAAAGTCTGAAATGTGATTTAGTCAGGAGATCAGCAAGTACAGTAAGACAAACAGATATATTTCTGTCTCTCTTTACTTCCTTTGTATTCATTTTTTTTAAGGGAGTATGCTTTTTTTTTGGTTTCAGCAGAAGAGGTCTTTGGATACCTGTAGCATCTCCAAAGTCCGCTTTGTGATCTTGGCTGGAGATATGATGCATGTAGCCCTTTTCAGCAAATTTTGTAACACAAACAGAAATATTTCTGTCTCTTTTTTCTTCTTTATATATTTTTGAGGGGGGCAAGCTTTTTTGTGGATTTGAGAATGATGCTTTTCGATATTCAGCGTAAGATGCCTTTGGGGACCTGTCTTATATCCAAAGTCCACTACGTAGTCTGGTCGGGAGACATGACACTTGTTGTCTTGTTCAGCAAGCACAGTAAGAGAATTTCTAGACTCCACCACGTTAAAAGACGTTCCTGACCTGCAACAGAGAGGTGGCAACAAGAGTCTCCCCTTTGTTGTGTATTTATTATTTTAGATTTTCTTTTTTCTATCAATAACTTTGCTCTTGTTATTTTTACCCTTCTAGCTATTGCCATCTGCAACCGAAAGTTGGAGACCCTTTGTACGATCCACGAGAACATCCGAGTGAAGTCCGGAGCCTGGGACGAGAGTGGTGTATTCATCTATACAACCAGTAACCACATCAAATATGCCATCACCAACGGGTAAGTTGTTTCTCTAGTCAAATTTACTTTAGCGACCACCTTTATATATAAAGATCACCGGTCCATAATGACATAATTGACATAATTGTTTACCAACAGCCCTAGTTGAGGGTCTCGATTTGATAAAGACCACCTTTCTTGACTTCCTAAAGAACAATTTACATTTGAATGAACATGTCTATAGAGACCACCTGCTCATGAAGACCCCATTTTCTGTCTCCCTTGAGTGGTCTTTACAGACAGGTTTGACTGGGTAAAGACTACCTGTCCATAAAGACCACCTTTCTTGATTCTCTAGACAGAAATTAACAAATAAATGAACCCGCCTGCTGTCTAAAGTGACCACCAGTTGTCAAAGACCCAATTTCTGAGACTCTTGTGTGGTCTTTACAGACAGGTTTGACTGTGTAAAGACTACCTGTCCATAAAGACCACCTTTCTTGATTCTCCAGACAAAAAATTAACAAATAAATGAACCCGC
>BQKZ01003043.1:0-11079 GCA_036244855.1 Temnopleurus reevesii | reverse complement strand
ATTTGGATTTGAAATCTTTTCTGGATTTGAAGGTACAGGGATACAAAAATTTCACTACGTTACATGGACATCCCACTGCTTTTGCATGTGCAAGAAATTGTCAGGTATTAAATTCCAATATGCTATGGTCTTTGAGGAATACTTCTGGGTGAGATACTGTTATTGGGGTAATGTCATTATTGGACTGTATATGCCTGGTTTGAAAAAGCCACAGATTTAGGGTTTTTGGATGTCACAAAAATGGACCCAACCCCGTGGAAATACCCATATGTGTGTCTACCAAACGTTTACTCTGTCAGATTGATAAATGTGTGTGTCATCAGCATTTTGGAGATTTCCTACCAACTCATTCAAGTAGATATCCAGTAGAATACTAGTTCCAGACATTGCATAGTACATGAATATGCACAGTGTTTGATCTTCTGAAACCTATTTTATCTCCCTCAGTGACCACGGCATCATCCGAACCCTGGACGTCCCAATCTACATCACGCGGGTCAAAGGTCAGACCGTCTACTGCCTCGATCGCGAGTGCCGCGCCCGCGTCCTCAGCATCGACCCCACCGAATTCCGCTTCAAGCTCGCCCTCATCCACCGAAAGTACGACGAGGTGCTCCACATGGTGCGGACCGCAAAGCTTGTTGGGCAGTCGATCATCGCGTACCTGCAGAAGAAGGGGTACCCTGAGGTGGCGCTGCACTTCGTGAAGGACGAGAAGACGAGGTTTGCGCTCGCCCTGGAGTGCGGAAACATCGAGGTGAGTCAAACAATTTTTTAAAACGAATGTCAAAAAAGACAGTGAAAGTCATTATTTAATCCATTCAGTCAAAACTGCCATTTTTTCTCTATATGTCTACCCATACAACCCTTATCATTAAAAAAAAAAAGAGAAAAAGACGAAAATTTGTGAAAGGTAAAATGTGTGTCATTGTGTACCAAAGGCTAAAATAGCATGATATGTAATAGAATATCACTGTGCTATCCCTGTGCTCTCACTCTCTCTGTATCTATTTGAAATATGTAATTGCCTGTAAATGCGCTACAATATTCCTTTTGAACTATTTCCTTTTTTCTAATTGTTGCCAATACGTGAACTATAATATGTTTATATTTCTCTTTACATAAACATGGATTTTGATGCCCACTTGTGAAGCAAAGTGAGGCATGAAAATAATACTGTTTTAAGCCCCGGACACATAGGACCCCGCAGGCAACACGATTCACCCCGACTCGTTGTTCTGAGGCAGTTAACTGTGAATTATCAAAGAGTCGGAGTGAGTCGTGTTGCTTCCGGGGTCCTATGTGACCAGGGCCTTACTGTCTGCATCATATGAATCTATCACTTTTACTTTTCACCCAACATCTAGATTGCCCTCGAAGCTGCCCGAGCCTTGGACGACAAGTCGTGCTGGGAGAAGCTAGGTGAGGCAGCCCTCTTGCAAGGCAACCATCAAGTTGTTGAGATGGCCTACCAGAGGACCAAGAACTTTGACAAGCTCTCGTTCCTCTACCTCATCACCGGGAATCTGGATAAGCTCAAGAAGATGATGAAGATTGGTAAGAAAATAATCAGTTTTGACTCGGGATAGAAGTTGGAGAGATTTAGTGTGTGTAACACTGGCAGAGAGTACTTGAGAAAGATAGCTAGCTATGTTTGTCAGGAGGGAGATGGATGTTTTTTTTAACAGAGTAAGTACAGGTGAGTGATAGAGAGAATTATATATATATGTAGATAGATTGAAAAAGGCCTAAGAATGTTGACAATCTTTCACTTCTGTCATCACAGGGAATGTAGATGAAGATTGTTGAGAACTAAGAAAATCAATGAAGAAAAAAAAAGCTTGATAAAGAGATAATAGGGGAAACATAAATTTATCTGAAAGTCAGATGTAGTTAATAGATAATTGCCCTCTAATCATTGATGTTGTAAGATTTCATTGGTATCACTTTTCTGTTGTTTGATTTTCAGCTGAGATTCGCAAGGACACTAGCGGCCAGTACCAGTGCGCCCTCTACCTGGGTGATGTCGAAGAGAGAGTCAAGATCCTCAAGAATTGTGGACAAAGTGAGTTAAAAAGTTAAAATGTTAAAACAAAAGTTAAAAGTTAAAACAAAAGTCTAGACCAACCAATCCTTACTGTAAAATCCAATATTTTAGCCAAATCACTAAATTTCAGACATTTTCACACATTTGCGAGTTGTTATTTTCATGTTTTGATAGATTATTGTACACAAGTCTATGGGCATTCTAATGAATGAAAAGATTAGCAAATTCATGGTCGCGAAATTTGTGAAAATCAAACCCCAGGGAAAATTTCAGCTCATACAGTATTTGAAATAAGTGTGAAAGATATGATATTTTTATCATTCTAACCTATGTTTCCAGAGAATTTTGAGGTTTCTTCATGTTAACAATACTCCAAAGGAATTACCTTGAGTTCTTCCCGCTGTTCGAGCAGCAATATCCCTCTTTTATTTTACAGTCTAAAAGCTCTTTTTTTTTGGGGGGGGGGGGGTAATCATGGACAGTTCTGAAGTATGATACAAAAGTTTCATGATTTTGTGAGTATGAGTATCTTATGAATATTTTGATTATTATCTTCTGCCCTCTAGAATCCCTGGCCTACCTGACAGCCAAGACCCACGGCCTGGCCGAGGAGGCCGACACCATCTCCGAGATGTTCAACGAGGACGACAAACTCCCTGAGGTCTCGCCCAACGCTCAGCTTCTCCAGCCCCCTCCCCCAATCACACGCTCCGAGGAGAACTGGCCTCTCCTGACCGTGACGAAGGGCTTCTTTGAGGGAGCCATGAGTCGAGGCAAGGCTGCAGCTACCGGGGGTACAATGGCGGCAGCGGTTGCAATGGATGAAGGAGATGCTGGTGGTGATTGGGGTGATGATGCTGAACTTGTTCTTGATGGTAAGATGTGCCTAAGTCTTTGATGAAAGGTAGATAAGTATTGGAAATTGGGATGGAAATATTATTTAAAATAAGAGTGATTGCATTTACTGTCAGTCAACTATTTTTGTCAATAGTCACAGTGAGGTTGGTCCAAGAGTGGCAGCGGTATGAAGAGGGAGGGACATGCTGTTCTAAATAGATTTTGGATTCCTTTATATTGTTTAAAAAAAAATATTCAAACAATTTCATGGGTATTTTTATGAATATCAATTCTCATCCAATTTCCTATCATTTCTCATCAAATATGTGATATAATTTCTCTCAGATGGTGATGTGTCTAGTGTTGTAGTTGAAGGCTTGCTTCTGAAGTTGCTTGTTGGTGAGGGCAGGGCTCGGGAGGCATATGAAAATTTAGAGCTAGAAGCATCGTGAATTCAGGGGATGTGTTAGCTATAATTGAAAGAGTAAAGTAATATTTTTCTCTCAGGTGATTAATATGAGATACAGTAGAAGTGTTTGGTGATGATTGTGAGAAAGGATATGGCCTTGGTATTTAGGAAACCAGAGCTGCAAGCATCAAGAATCCTAATTGCATTCATTGATTTTGAAGAGTTGTTGATCATTGTAACATCCCAAGAGTTAAATATGGCCTTTGAGAATAGCAAATAAAAACATGCAAAAAAGATTTTTATTGATTTTTGCTCTCTTCTACCTTTAGGTGGTGATGAGTTTGGTGATGCAGTAGAAGGCTTTGGTGATGATGATGGTGAGGAGGGTGGAGCCTGGGATGTGGATGAAGAACTGGAGCTGCCTCCTGATTTGGTAAGTCTTTATATCTAAGTTTTCAGTAAATGATTTTTCATTTCTTTTTCTTCTTTTTATCATCATTGATAGCACTTGCTTCATTTGTACGATATTACTTGGGACAGTGCACAATTTTAAGGATACAATTACTCCTACAATGTATTTATTTCAACATTTATTACTAATTTATGTTAAATTAACATAAGTTTGTAGCAAACTAGGATACAAGTGTCATATTTTTTATCTGGGAATGATATTACCATTTAGCGAATTAGAATTTATTAGTAGGCCCATGCGCCTACAATAATGTTGATTGAATAAATGAAATGTCTCATGTACGTTTATTTTCAAGGTTTTTTTTTAAATTGAATGGAATCCAAAACCGATTAAAACTAAATTATACCAGTCCAAATGAAATGTTTGGTTTTCGAAAAGGAAACATTCTGCTTTGGATAAACACTATTTTCAGTCATTTTTTTTATATTATGAATAACATTGACCTGACAATATCCCTCTATCCTTTTCACTTTTTCTTTGTATGTGTAGGATGTGCCGGCAGGAGGAGGTGCAGATGATGACTACTTTGTCGCTCCTGCCAAGGGAATGAGCCAGGAACAGGTTTGGGTGAAGAACTCACAGCTCCCTGTAGACCATGTACTAGCGGGATCATTCAGTACTGCAACGCAGGTAGGTCAAAGTTTAAGGTCATGACCGAAAGAGAATTCACAGGTCATTATATTTGGTTAAAGTGCAAGAATTTTTTTGAGAATAAGGCTGGAAATCATGTACATGTATAAGCAGGATCATTCAATGGCACCACACAGGTAGGTCAACAGTCATTGACTCTAGATGATAGATCAATTGTTATTGACTTTATTAGGAAATTAGAATGGAGATCGCGGCAATGAGCCAGGAATAGGTCAGGGGAGAAAATCCTCTGGTACCTGTCGACCTATCATTCAGCACTGCACAGGTGAAAGTAATCATCCCTCAAATTATTTGAGAATCAACAGGATTCCCAACCATTTTAATATATTGATCATGGGCATCGTCCTATAAATTCATTGATAACTACTGCTTGCATGATTCATGAAAAAAAATTGTGACCTTGCTTTTTTATGATAAATTATTTGGCTCACCTGTCAGATTTACATTCTGTTTCCTGATTTATCATGTCCTTTGTCGAGGATATGAGTAATAAAGGTCTTGCTGAAATACTTGAATGTTCTTTAGGCCAAATGCTGGCATGCTCGGATTTTCATACAGACTTTATATGCAATACGCAAAATTTCCTCTGCAGCTTAATCTGATGAAAATGTTTACTTACATGTATATGAAATATGCTATGTTCTATTTATTTCGACAGCACCTTCATGGGCAAGTAGGCATAGTTTACTGTTCCCACAAAGACATACACCAATGCCAAACCCTTCTTTGTAGCTAAACGTTATGTACATATCTGCTTGTTCAAAATATGCTCTTTTCTGTTCATCTCGACAGCTCCTACATGACCAAGTTGGCATGGTGGACTTCACAGCTTATAAGCAGATCTTCATGCAGACGTATGCCAGAGCCAGGACGTCATTCGTAGCTCTTCCCTCCCTACCTCCACTTTCTGGTCATCCTCACAGAAACTGGTATGTACTTCATTTTTCTCGTTCTCCCAAACATACTCTGTATTTTACTTCAATAATCGCATGACCCTCTCTTATTGTCCCCCCCCCCCCATCCCACCGTCCCCCAACCTGCGTCTATGTGACGGGTGTATCAGCAGAACGGGTTGGTCAGAATAAAGATTATATATATGCCGCCACCTGGCGGGGACAGGGCAAGAGGCAGGGTATTGGGGAGTAGCTGGGTTAAGGAACTTTTAAGTCTATTGTGTTTGGTCGGTTTGGGGCATAGTTCAGGAACAAAGCATAGGTAAGAGAGGGTAATGCGATTATCTCGTAAACAAGAAAATTAGTGCTAATTTTACTATTATCTCGCACCCTTTCTTTTCCTATCGGTTTGCCTGTCATAAAGCTGTTGGTAGTGGTACGCATGACTCTACAGATGACTAGTGACCATTTCTTGCACTCATAGATCATCCAGGGTGCTGAATCGCACCAGAGAAAGAGTTACCAGTGTCTCATAGAGCACTGCATAGATTTATGAGCAGCTCCAGCGCCCTTAAAAATTGTTTGGACGCCCTAAGCAGACTGTATCTCTAAAAATGGCCTGTCCTGAACTTGTGAAATGTGTGAATTTTCTGTAATGTTAAATGATGTTCTTTCATCCAAATCTTTGTCACTTTCTTCATGTCGCAGGCGAGAAGCGGGAGCAAGAGGTGGGCAACCTGCAGTGGGTCTGAAGCTGTCTCACCTGGTCCAAAGATTACAGTCCGCCTACCAGCTCACAACACAAGGGAAGTTCCCTGATGCTATCGTTAGATTCAGGAACATTCTGCTCAGTATACCCATGCTGGTGGTTGATACTAAACAAGAAATCACAGAGGTTTGTAAATTCAACTTTTGAGATATATTCAAACCACCATGATTTCACTTGAGATGCAAATATTTTATAATGAAAATTGTATGCAATGCCTTTTCAGAATACAAAAAAAAATTCAGTGTTTTATGTGCAGTGTTTTTTTGCAACCAGAGAGGATTAAAATGGAAATTGAAGAAAACAAAGATAATTGAAAGAAATAAAAGTATGTGAAAATGAGGAAAGCTAAGCACTCTTCTCTAAAACACTTGAGCTGGTGTTTAGAGTATTAATATTTTCTACCGTATTTTACACTGTATTTTATACATTTTATTCCAGGCTCAGCAACTGATAACGATATGCAGAGAGTACATTGTGGGTCTCTCCATGGAGCAGTACAGGAAAGAACAACCCAAGAGCAACCTTGAGGAGCAGAAGAGAATATGTGAGGTGAGTCTTGTGAATAAAATCTAAGAAATTGAAGAACTCTTTAAATTCAAATCACACAACCATACGCACAATCTTCGCAGCTCACAAGACACCCTACTGTTATAGACAACAACTCGTAAAACAAAAGTCACTCAAGGAGATTTGCATATGCAGCGCCCAAACTCTTGATATACGAAATTCATCCTCCCTACATGCATTCAAATCAAAGCTTAAAACATATCTTTTTGACACGCCATTATAAGGCTACTTTACCACTCATGTCTTTACTTAAATAAGAGTCTTTTTAGCGCAGTAGAATATATTACTATAGTTTCTGCGCTATATAAGTATAAGTATTATTATTATATTATATTATATATTATATCATATTATTATATATAAGAAATACGCGACTCAAAGAAAGTTAGGGATCACCTTGTAACTTTTTAAATTCACCACTTGTCTCACTTTTTCACAACCAATTCACTAGATCTTTACATTGCGAATGACATCTTGTCAATGGTTCAAGCTGAATAACGTCTTATGCCAAGAAAAAAGTTGTTTGGATGCCCTTCAATGCCATTTATGAAAATAATTTAAAAAAAGAGTTGGTCGGTTGGATAAAATTTATTCCTTTACAATTCACATTTATTCATGAGGAAAATATGACTTAGAAGGGAGTCAATAGCCAAAGAATATCTGAAAATGACTTATCAGGTTTAGTGTCACATGTTTTGCACTGTACCTGTCATTTTACAGTGATTTTTCAATTTCTGTGAACCCCCCCCCCAAAAAAAAAAGAACATTCAATTTTGGCCTTTTGTGGAGGGTCGGACGGTGGAGGGCATCCAAATTATTTTTTGGAGTGGGGTCCCTAGCCAAAGCATGAGACCTATGAAGTTAATCAATTTAACTTGCATTACTAACAAATTAAAGCTTTTTGTCTCACTCTCTCTTTTTACAGCTTGCAGCATACTTCTCCCATTGTAACTTACAACCAATCCATCAAATTCTGACGTTAAGGACAGCGATCAATCTATGGTTCAAATTGAAGAACTTCAAGACTGCTGCGGCATTCGCAAGAAGACTCCTAGAGCTCGGGCCTAAACCAGATGTCGCACAACAGGTAATATCGGTGGTCGTTTAGATTTATATAAGTGAAGTGTCAAATAACTTTTACTGATAGGCTACTTCATAGACATTGCACAGATGAGTATTGTTTTTAACCCTGCTATAACCAGATTCTTACAGTACAGTACTAATACAAGGCATTTTTCATGGTCCCAAGTGGTTCGCTATGCTGAGTTTCCACTGTAGTTCTTTTTTTTTTCTTTGTTTAGTCATGTTCCCTTTTACTGGTTTCGAGAACTTTAACTAAATTTGTAATATAATCTGTGCAAAATTAATTCACTTGTAACTTAATGCCCTTATGACTATACATGTTGCACTGTAATTAGGAAGGATTTTGTAAGAAGATGCAGTATATAATATATTTTGTTGACTTGTATAGTACACTTTAATCATAATTACCATTTTTATGCACTCAATATAGTATTTTGTTTTGTAGCAGGAATTAAATTCTAGTAAACTCATATTGATAAATTGAATCGTGTCAATTATCATAAGCCCAACATTGAAATCTACTTGTATTTTAAAATGAACCTTGTCCATTGAGACCACCGCCTGTTAAAGACCACATTTTTTGTCTTCCTTGGGTGGTCTTTATGGAAAGGTTTGACTGTACTTGAATTCAGTTGATATCTGCATTCTATCGTTGTCAAATCAAAAGATTCTATATGCATTGTGCTGAATGTAATGTCTAAAATATGAATACATTTTTTTTAATTTGTCACAGACTCATAATATCCTCCAGGCTTGTTAGAAGAGTCCCAACGATGCAGACTAGCTGAACTAGTTGAACAAAATTCATTTTATATCTACACTTCTACTTGAATCCAGTTGATATCTGCATTCTATCTTATTCAAATCAAAGGATTTTGTGTGCATTGTGCAAACTATGTTTTTTTAATTTTTCACAGACCCGTAAGATCCTCCAGGCATGTGAGAAGAGTCCAAACGACGCACACAAGCTGAACTACGATGAACACAATCCGTTTGACATATGTGCTGCAACGTACAAGCCAATCTACAGGTGAGTTATGCAATATTTTTGTTTCTTTGTTTCTTTATTTTTTTGTTCATTGGCCTGTCGATGACCCACCTATTTTTGTTCCGTCTATTTCAACTTCAATTTAATTTAGCTTTTTGGGGGGGTTTTCAATGTGCATGTTTTTAATAACAGGACCATGGTGTAAAACCTTTTTTTTCTGACCTCGTCATCCTGTACAAGTATGTTTGAAATAAAAAAATAATAGAAGCATTTCTTCTTCTTCTTCTTCTTCTTCTTCTTCTTCTTCTTCTTCTTCTTCTTCTTCTTCTTTCATCTTTTCTTGTTCTGTTCTCTATTTCTACTTATCCTTGAGCATCCAGCAGGATGGGTTTTGAGCATTACAAATTGTACAGTCTAACCTCAATATAACGAGGTCATTGGGACCAGAGTAATTACCTCTTTATATTGAAACCTTGTTATATCAGGGTCAAAATACAATAACATACAGAGAGATGGGACCAGGAAAATTACCTTGTTATAACGAGAGCTCGTTATATCAGTGCTCTTTATAACGAGGTTTGACTGTATTACTATTAGTACTAGTAGTATTAATATCATGATTGAGAACCTGGGATCTTTACATTTTTATAGGGCCCACTCTCTGTATTATTTTTCATCTATCCAGCATTGAGATTTCTGACGTATCAATGTTGTTTTAAAAGTTTTGTATTTTAACGTAAATTACTTTCTTTTGACATGTTATCAAGTTTATTATCGTTCTCTTTGAAGTCGTTTGTGTTTTGCAAATTGGACGAATCTTGAGTACAGAATCCAGAAGAAATGATGAAATTTGAATTTGAAACTCTGGCCTTGTACTTGCCAAAGCCCTTTCCTTGAAAACATTTGACGGTCTCAGGTGGAAATTGTGTTATATGGGTTATCCAGGCCGATTGTGCAGTGTTATCATTTAATTTAACGTTCGGGTCAATCATATTAAACAATATATATATTATTGATTTTATTTAATCATGACTAAAACCTCTATGTTTTTTATGACAGAGGAAAGCCAGTTGAGAAGTGCCCCCTCAGCGGAGCCTGCTACCTTCCACAGTTCAAAGGTGAAATCTGTAGGGTCACGCAGGTCACCGAGATCGGAAAGGACACCATCGGCCTCCGCATTAGCCCTCTACAGTTCCGATAGATACATGCCACAGGTTAAAGTTCAAATCTGCCGGATAAACCAGGTTATTTTTTTTCAATCCATTCAAGGATTTGGTCATCTACCCTATGTTAAATGTCTCCTATAATTTATCACAATAAAGAGTGAAATTCATATGGAACGTCTTTGCTTACCTTGTTTTCATGATAACTTCCAATTTTTTCAAATGGGAGGATCATGCAACATACCATCTGAAGTTAGAATTCTAATAGTAGAATGCAATTACCAAAAATATTTGGAACTGCTGATGCAAACCACTTCTCATTAGCAAAACCTTAGAATTCTTTGCCATCTCGTAAAATAAGCCACCTCTTCTGGTTCCCTGCACATCTCTTTTGTGTACAAAGTCTATAGAGATTCAACAAGTCCACTGCGGCTGACGAAATGAACTATGGAAGGGTGGATTATTTCTGGAGAATGCTGAATTCTTGGTTGCAGTTTTGTTTTAAGAATGTACATCATCAATCACCGTTGGAATGGTAGGATCTGAAGCACTGATAGGTTGATCTCTATTGCTTGACATAGCCATTTTGATCAGCTTTTCCAATCTTATTGGAAAACTTCATGTTTGTGTCTATTGTTATAAATGTTTATTTCCATGGGGTTGGGTCCACTTTTCATGCAAAGTCCATGTAACGTAGTGATCCACTTTGTCACTTCACCATGAAGATCAATTCAGATCTTCTTAAGCTTTGATCCATTGATGAAACTTGCTTTTTTTTCTCAGTTAAACACATTTGGATTTGAAATCTTTTCTGGATTTGAAGGTACAGGTATACAAAAATTTCACTATGTTACATGGACATCCCACTGCTTTTGCATGTGCAAGAAATTGTCAGGTATCAAATTCCAATATGCTATGGTCTTTGAGGAATACTTCTGGGTGAGATACTGTTATCGGGGTAATGTCATTATTGGACTGTATTTGCCTGGTTTGAAAAAGCCACAGATTTAGGGTTTTTGGATGTCACAAAAATGGACCCAACCCCGTGGAAATACCCAAATGTGCTGTAAGGTCGACTTCTTAGAAATTCGGGGGATCGACTATAGTTGTAAGCTTTTCGCCGCTAGAGAGCGTGGATCAAATGCTTAATTTTGATTGGTCCACCCCTGACCTGACCTGGCGGGTATCGATTTCTGGTTG
>BQKZ01003042.1:49249-63031 GCA_036244855.1 Temnopleurus reevesii | reverse complement strand
TGTTTATTACAAAATGGATTTCCCCATAGATACAACACAGCATATCCTTATGTCCTTCCGTTACCCGAACACAACCATAATAATTATGTCCTGTAATTAGATTAGATTATGAATCAATTTGGAAGTGAAGTACAAGAAAAGATAGCTGAAACTATACATATCGATTCAGATTTATGCCTTTAAATTTATAGGAAACTTTACAGAATTTGTGTAGATACCAATTATCTACAAAAAGAGTGTTCATTTTGACGTCCTTCCGTTACCGACCTCATGCATGACTGATTTAGAGATTTTTTTTACAAAACCTTTCCTTTGGAAAGGTTTGAAATGTTCTTCCATCACTAGTTTTCTTGAAGTTCTTGCTTGAACTTTCAATTGTTTTTTTCTCAATGTCCTTCCGTTAACGTGGAATTGCCCTCTTGTATATTTGGGAGGCAAATAGGCCTACAATTTTCTTTCCTTCTTAAAAAATGAGCATTCAAAGTGAAATTCATCTCCAGGCTTTGTGGAAGTACAAAGTGGACACTGAGTTTCATCTATGGAGTTAGCAATAAATCGATTTTTTACAAGTAAATCTTGTAATATCTGCAGCGAAATTTACTAAGAATGAATACATTTATTATAGGATTTTCCGGTCAAAATCGCGACCACATATAGCAATTCAAGAGAATTCGTCATCCCGAGTGGCTTTTTATAATTTTATTCGATATTTGACGACACCATTGTGATATTTACGGTTTGGGTTTCGCTGAATTCCAGCCGATTTTTGGTAGCGAAATTTTCATTTTTTGTTCGATTCTTTAAAATTATTTTCATGCCATCGATATCCCATTTATTATTTTGGGGATGAAAAGAAGGTTTATTCGATTCATTAACTAGAAGGAAAATCATACTATTCTCAATTGATGGACCCCCTCTTTCGTCTGTACAGTCCCGTTTGCTGAATTTCGTGTAAAAGTGTAAGTATACTACAGCGATATTTCTCTTTCTTCTTCTTCTTCTTCTTCTTCTTCTTCTTCTTCTTCTTCTTCTTCTTCTTCTTCTTCTTCTTCTTCTTCTTCATCTTCTTCTTTGTCAAATGTGTATACAGAAATTCCAAATACTGTGCTCGTTGCACAACTTTCATCATTTTGCAAAGTTGTGTCTCCAATCCGACCAATACCGGTAGGATTTAGAGATAAAGAATTTTCGCATATCATGTCTTTCAGACGTCAAGTTCAAGTAATGTTCAATACAAATGTGACACCGCCAGATTTCATCAATTTTACATATGAAGGTGTAAGCTACAGAGTCTTCGTATCCACCGAAGCCGCGCGGTGCTTTGCATGCGGAGAGACAGGTCACCTTAGCTCAAACTGCAAAAAATCACGTGAGCCGGCAACAAATGGTCCCAGTTCGAAGGGCAAATCAGATGCTCGGCACCCCCCTAAGGTGTCAAAACCGCGGGAGGAGAGCCGAGATCATCCCCCGGACCCAACCGGCAAAGACGCTGCCCCAATACCCCTCTCTCCGCATGCAAATGCAAATGCAAATAATGCTAACCCAAACGACTCGGTGGAAATGCAAGAAAAAGAGGGAAACAATGGTTCCCAAGATTTTCTATTCAGTTAGTCTCAAGTACCATCTGTCTGGGGATCACCTCCAGTCCCATCAAGGCTTTTTTTTTCAGACGTAGTGGCGAAAAGAAAGCAATCCAATGATGCAGAAATTCCTCAGTCTGAAGACACCCCCAATCTAACACAACTCCTCTCACCAACCCCCACCCGAAAGTTGAAAAAAGTGGTAACCCCTGTATCTTCAGAACCCCCCTCTCCAACCCCCTCCTCCCATCACGCATCTTCAAACCCTCCCTCCCCAGCCTCCACAGTAGGGACAGTTGACTCAGATGATGTTGTGCTAGACGACGAATCAGAGGACTGGGCGTCTTCCTTTCCATCGAGCCAAGGGCCCCTTTCAGACAAAGATTTAGTCAAATTTCTTAAAGTGGTGAAGGCAAGGAAAAAACCCTTAGAGGTGGCCCAAAAATTCACATCAAATATACCGGGGCTTGTCAGGCAGCTTAGGCCCCTCCGAAAAAGCCCCCTTTTCACAAAATGCACCCAACAAAGAATTTTCAAACTGATCAAAAATCTAGATATGTAATTCCCTCCCTATGTTCATTATGGATCTAAGCCTGCATATTTATTTTGTTTTAATTATGACATTGTCATTACTTACTCTGAACACTGGAGGCTGTTCAAACTCAACCAAGAATGCCTCCATTCTCTCCTATGTTGACAACCTTGCGTTTGATTCTCATGTTGTATTCTTACAAGAAATTAATAATTTGACGTGTAAATCACAATGCTGGAATTTATGGAATTCGTATACTCCCCATTGTGCCCCAGGAGGGGATCGGGGCTCTGGGGTTGCTACTCTTGTAAAGAACAGCCATTGCAGAGTGTGCGAATATGAAATTATTTCCGAAAAGCACATCTTATATGTCCAAATTGAGTTTAATTCAACTATTTATCATCTCTATAATATTTTATTGCCACAGGATGACAAATTTGCGCTTAAAGCAATGGATCATCTCTTTTCTCATGTTACTCAATGCAATGGAGGGGTTCTTATCCTGGGTGGCGATTTCAACTGCACAATTGACCCCTCCCTCGACCGGCTATGCAGGCCCATAGAACATAGAACAAAAATATCTTCCTCTTTACAGCGCTTTATTGAAAGTAACCACTTTTCTGATTGTTGGCGGAGAATGCATCCGTGTGAAAAGAAATACACATGGCTTAGAAACAACCCTCAAAGCTTACAAGGTGTTTCAAAGGCCAGACTTGATCGATTCTATGTTCCATTATCATTAGCACCCTCAATCTATTCTTGTAGCATTTGTCCTTGCTCTCTTTCTGATCATTGTGCAGTGAACCTTGAAATCAAACCTCATTTGAAGACACGACAAGGGGGTGCCTATTGGCTATTTAACAACTCGCTCCTTACAAACAATGAGTTTTTAGACATAATATCTCATTTTTGGAATGATTGGCAAAAGAAGAAAGCAGAATTTCCTAGTATTTTGTCATGGTGGGATTTTGGCAAATCCCATATTAAATCGCTCTGTCAAATGTATGGATCTAAACTAGCAAGTGAAAAAAGACATGCCTTTAAAGAACTAAATGAACAAATCGACCGTCTACAATGTGCGCCGGACTTCACACCAGACGTTCAGTGCGCTCTAACTAAACAAAGAAATGAATTAAACACTCTCTTAAAAAACCAAGCCAAAGGCGCCCTCGTCAGATCGCGCTTCAAATATGCTAATGAAGTAGATACAAACTCGACCTTCTTCTACGGTCTTGAAAAATCCAATTCCTCCTTTAAAACAATCAACCGAACTCGTCTTCCTTCGGGTGATATAACGGAGGAGCCGAGTGAAATTAGAACTCATGTGAGAAACTTCTATAAGAATTTGTACTGTCGTTCTCCTTGTAGCAATGATGCAGCAAACTCGATCTTAAAAGATTTACCGAAACTCGAGTCCATCGAATCCAAAACCCTCGATTCTCCCTTATCTATTGATGAATTCGATAAAGCCATTAAACAACTTGGAAAGAACAAATCACCGGGTCTAGATGGCCTCTCCTCTGAATTCTATCAGACCTTTTGGCCCCTACTAAGGAATGACCTTTTTTCTGTGTTTCAACATGCAATGAAAATTGGATGCCTTCCAAAGACTTTTCGTAAAGCTGTAATTACATTAATTCCCAAAAAAGGAGACCTGGCGGACATATCCAATTGGCGTCCTGTCTCTCTTCTCAACAATTATTACAAAATTTTTGCAAAGGTATTAGCAAATAGATTAAAAATTTACATATCGAATATTATATCTGAAGATCGAACGTATTGTATTCCTGAAAGAACGATTTATGATAACTTAAATCTGATCCGTGACATTATCCACTATTCAAACCGAAACAATAGCCCGTTTGCAATTGTTAATCTAGACCAGAGAAAAGCCTTTGACAATGTCGATCACAGCTATCTCTTTGACACAATGAGAGCAATGGGCATCGGAAATTTCTTTATATCCTGTATTCAACTTCTGTATAATGACGCAGAGGGCGTAGTCAAAGTGTGTGGCTCTCTCACCGCACCGTTTGCCTTTCAGAAAGGCATTCGCCAGGGTTGTCCTCTGTCAGGACTATTGTACTCTATAGCCATAGAACCTCTAATTCGCAAACTAAAAATCAATCTTGCTCCCTCTTCTTTTGGTTCCTTAGATGAGAATGTAAATATTTCTGTCTCAGCGTACGCTGATGACATATCAATTTTTGTCACAGAGGATGCAGGCTTTGATAAAATCTCGAAAACGTAATAATGTGTTCAGTAAAGCCTCTGGTGCCAGCCTTAATAAACAAAAATCACAAGGTTTTTGGGCTGGTTCCTGGATTGTACGGAAAGACAAACCTCTTGATGTTCAATGGAACAATGAAGGCTTGCCATTCCTTGGTGTTTATCTAGGCAATAGTATCCAGTATGTTAATAAAAACTGGACCAGATGCAAAGAGAAATTAAGCAAGACACTTTCTTACTGGACTTCTCTCTCCTTTGCTTTATCCTTGAAAGGAAAAATAATTGTTGCAAATCAGCTTGCTGCATCTAAACTTTATCATTGTTTAGCTGTTGTTTCACCACCAAGTGATATACTTGATGATCTCCAAAGAATGCTAATTGATTTTGTTTGGTCTAGAAAAAGACATCTTTTAAAGTCACAAACTCTTTTTCAACAACCTAATAGAGGTGGACTTGGTTTGGTATGTCTCCAAGCACGGACCCTTACTTTTCGATTTGGTTTCTTACAAAACTGTTTTAATCTGTCGTCTCACCCTGCGTACATTTTTTGCTCGTACTTCTTTCGGCAGTACAAAAAACTTGATTTTGATTTTCAGCTACATTGTATTTCTTATCGATTTAGATTCGAGATATTACACCAGTCTCCCGGTTTTCTATTCCGAAATTCTGCGTGCTTGGAGCCTTTCTGGAGCTCGCATCGACACACCGTCCTTCTCAGTCAACCATGTGTTAAACATGCCTTTGAATTTCTATGGTTTTATCAATTCGTCTGGACAAGGCGAAAAAGGCCCCCCTTCTAGATTTTTTGCATGTGGAATGAAGCTTGTCAAACATCTTGTTAACAATAACGGCACTTGGTTTCAAGCTGGTGATGTGAACATTTCATCTATCTTGCAGCGAACATCTCATCGTCTTCTAAAATCGGAACTCTCACGTCTTCATACTGTGATTTCAAACTGTTTTCCAAAAGTCTTCTCCGCAAATGGACTTAGAATGTCAGCAGTTGCCACAAATCGTTGTACATTATCTATGGGGAAAGGACAGTTTGAGAGTCCTATTCCTATCATCAAGGACACCCAAAACATGATTGTCATTCCGAGCAAGTCTCTCTACCGAATCTTCAATCAAGCAGTCAACTCTTTAACAAGAACTCAACTTACGCACTGGCATAACATTGGAATGCTTTCTGAATCCACACCTGTAGTATGGACAGAAATATATCGTTATCCAACGCACAAGAAAGATGGTGACATCCAGTTCAAGCTGTCGCACAACGTTCTACCATCACTCGCAGTTCTTCATCATCTAAACCCGAACATTTCTCCGTCATGTGGCTGATGTGGCGACAAAGGAACTATCTTTAATTTGTTCATTGAGTGTCCCAGCATACAACCAGCTCTTGATCTACTGCATCATCTTCTTTCGTGCCTTCTTCCGAACGTTAAAATACACATCTTTCGTGCCTTCTTCCGAACGTTAAAATACACATCTTTCGTGCCTTCTTCTGAACGTTAAAATACACATGTATTTTAACGTTCGGAAGAAGGCACGAAAGAAGATGATGCAATACTGGACACTTTTTCCACATGCAAGAGGTCGTTGTCTGGAGGCTGTTCGCCTCTCCAATTTCCTTATAATGAGTTTCAAAAGTACATTGTATTGGTTGTACCGCACTTGTCATTTCTTCGACCCTGTCCCATTCTGGACATGTAGAATAAAAAATTGAATAATCATCGATTTCGAATATTACAAATTGCAGAACAATCTGGCTCTGTTTCACAAAACTTGGTCAATCAACAATGTACTTTTTCTTTCAGACGAAAATGGTATCAGAACATGGTTGATCTAATAAGTTACATTATGATTGAACTGTACGAAATGACTTTTTCATGTATTCTTGTTTTGGTCTCAATTATTCTTCATGATGTTTATTTTTAACTTTGTAATTTATTTGTAACTAAGTTGTTTTGGCTTCGTTTGTAAATAAAGTTTTATTTGAAAAGTCAAAGTCTTCTTCTTCTTCTTCTTCTTCTTTTCTTCTTCTTCTTCTTCTTCTTCTTCTTCACTTGGTTGTATTTCTTGCTCACAAAACATGCTTTGTCTTTGAACTAAGAACCCGCTTGCTATCCATATCCTCTTTCATCATGCTATATAGGCCTAGAGGTATAGCGAGCATGATTGAAAATATGACCTTCTAGGCTTCTACATATAGAGGTAAAGCATATCTGACGTAAATCCCCCCCCCCCCCCTCCCTACTACTTACCTGGTTAAACATCTCATATTCTCAAGGTTAGGTTTAGGCCTATTTACTTCCCTTCTGCTCTGTTTATTTTGATTGTACTGGTCTACAGACTGGTGCAGGGAAATGAACAGTCATTGTTGTTTGTATTGTGTAATTGAGAAAATTAGAACAAGTTTTACTGAGTTTTTAATACTCTTAACGATGAATAACTTCAATTACTGTTAACTCACTCTCTCCAGCCCCATTTTCTCTCCATGATAGTATGCATACACTCAAGGCTTGTTCAAGAGACATAGAGTGGGCTCCTCAGGTACAGGGGTTGGCGTGCTTGGGGCTATTAAGAACTTTGGCTATTAATATGAATCATGATTAGGCTAGTGAACAATCATTATAGTTTTTCATCATAAACAGTAAAATTAGTTCTAATTTCAAGGTTTTTTTTTAAAATCCATCTATATTTTTTTTGGAAACTGTCATTGTACTGTACTTAATTGAAGGTTGGCTAATATATGAAAGGATATAAGAGACTGTGAACAATCATTGAGGTGATTCCTACAGAGGATGTGATACTGGTTTGCCTTTAATGTGTGTGTCTCCCTCAAAGGATGCGAGTGAAATTTTGAGATTGACAAGGTAACATGAAAAAACAGAAAAAATGCTCTTTGATCTTGAAAATGATTATTCTAGAAATATACCTACCCTTGTCACATCTGTGCTTAAGATTAATTTCAGAATATTCCAAATATGTCATATACCATAACATTATTTTAACCGCTCCTTATATAATGTAAGAACAGCAGAATGTGGTTACAAGACCGGTTCGATATGAATGAATGAATGAATGAATGAATGAATGAATTACCCCAAATTACCCCAAATTGAATACAATACAATATACATGTAGATGTCACAACACATTGGTAATAGGACACCAAGAAAAAGTAAGCTTGCTAGTAGGGTATGGCGCCCTTGTTAAGTAAATAAATGTGATATATCAAATGTATTACATTTCCGTTTTATATTTACAAGGTTGGGCATTACAAGGTTATGCAAACTGCAAACTCTTGGTGAATTGCAGCTTTATTATCTAAGTAATGTATTACAATAAGTATAGAAAGATATGTTTATCCTACAGATGATGAGTGATATAATTTCTTTATCTTCCTATACAGAGTCTGAAGCTCTTGACTACACACTTCTGAAACCATGGAAGATGTTTTGACAGCTGATGATCAGATGACCATGGACTATGAACAGACAGATGAGACTCTTAGAGGAGCACCCCTCAAGACATTATCCAATTAGAGTGAGTCTAGGCATGTCAATCATACATGGACCGCCCCTCATGGCTCATTTTCAAAGCGTATCATCACAAAGGGAGCTGGCTTCAGAACCCCCAACGATGGTGCGTCTTGTCATGTGACAATCCATCTTTCCTCCTGTCATGGATTAGAAGTTGATGTAGGGTATCCTCTTGATGAAGAGAAGGACATCGTACTCGGTGATGGCTGTGGAAGGTTCTCAGAAGCTATTGATGCTTGTCTTGAGACGATGCATACAGGAGAAACATGTGAGCTTCAAATCCATGGTAGGGATGTAGAAACAATAGGACAAGCTGTTAACAAGAATAATGAGGAAGGACATGCTTCCACCACAGTGGTTTCATTTCATATAAATTTGCATAGCTTTGAAAGAAATAAAGACATTCACAAAATGAGTGTCGCTGACATCTTGGCTAGGGTATCACAGCTGAAGGATTATGGCACAAAGTGTTTCAAGGAGAGTAATTATGAGGTTGCTGAGCGGTTCTACATTCGTGCTAAGCGGTACTTGATCATGGTTTGTCACCCTGACGATGTGAAAGACTTGGATGATAATGAGCGATCTGAGTATGAGTCATTGAAGAAAGGCTGCTCTCTTAACATAGCAGCATGTCAACTCAAACAAAAGCGATATCATGATGTCATCACACACTGTAACAGTGCCTTACAGGTCCAACCAATCAACATGAAAGCCCTCTATAGACGATGCCAGGCATACATAGCTTTAGATGAGTTTGAGAAGGCAAGGATTGATATACAGACTGCATTGAAAGAAGAGCCCAAGAGTAAGGTTTTTCTCGAGCAAAATAGATTTCTGATTGAGAGGGAAAAGAAAGTTTATAAGAAGTTATCAATGGCTATGAATAAGATGTTTGGAGGGACTTGATCAACCTATCAGCAACCATAGCTTACAACTAGCACGTCCATCAATCCATACACATTCAATGCTATGGGTTTTCTTGATATCTTTTACTCATCTTCACTGCTCAAACAGTAAGAGGTACCGTTGGTTCTCAGAATAAAACCCTTGCAATGAATAACCACTTTGATGTCTTGGCAAGATTGTTAGAGCTCACACAATGATCATTGTTCATGTGAGGCAAGAAAGTTGTCTAATAGATGCACTTAAACAAATGACTGTAATAATGATATTGAGGCTGTTCTTGATTTACTTTATAGCGGGATAATTTCGCGTTGTTAATTTTTTGTGGTTGGTTAGTCCATGAACATTTTCACAGGGTATTGAATTCGTAGGTACAATCCATGAAAAAAAAAAACTAATACAGATTTTTTTTCAAGAAACAGAAAGTGATTACTGCTACAAGAGAAAGCTTTTAAATGCCAAAAAAATATAAAGAATGGCCATATGATCAAAGTATATTCTGGAGATCTATAATGAATAGAGACACAATGTGATTGAAACATTGAAAGCGATATTGTACCACTTCAAAACTCAATGTGTGTAGTACTGTACATGTTAACTTGTACAAATTCTTAAGCATTATTTTCGTGAGTCTTAAATTTGCGGTTAGCCATTTCACCGCGAAAAGTGCAAAAGTATGACCCCGCAAAAATTTTCCACTATACAGTAAATCAGTTTTAGGATAGGAGATATTGGGAGATATTGGGAGATTTGGATATCTTAAAAAAGAAAAGAGATAAGTTAATCACAAATATAAATTCTTGCAACATATTTCTTTTGAAGGTTTGTGTGATTTACATTACACCTGAAATCTAATTGGTCCTTTTTGAATGTGAAAATGGCCATGAAAGGATATGCAATACTCTCTACTCACAATCAAGTACATTTTTGTTTGACAAATGAACTATAAATAGTTGGTGTTTCAAAATCCTTCGGATCTCTGGTCATTTGAAGAGTCAGCCAAATGATAATTTTCAAGGGGTGGGGCCTAAAAATGTGCTTGGTCATTGCCTGCTCACAACATAAAAATATCTCAATTCTCTTTATATAATGATAATGATAAATGCACTGGAATCGTCGCTGTTATGAATAAGCAGTGGTCCTAAGTATTCAGAAACATTACCCCTTTTCACCCCAAGGATAGCCCACCTCTTAAAAATGTTGCATGGAGTGAGAATGTTTGCTGAGAGGATGGCAAATCTGTTGACCTTTGTGTTCATCAACTTCCCCCACTTTAGAAGGGTTTCCAAATAAATTGTATGTATTATCTCATTGCTTTATCAAAAGGCCACATTATCTCTTTGCTGATTGATTGCACTGTTTGACAGGCATTTCCTTGAAAGCAACTACTGTGTCCAACCTCAACACATGCTTCACTTTGATAGTGAATGTACCCAACATCCTATGTGAATAGCAACAAGTAATTAATGGAAACCAGATAAAATTGTAAACGAGATTAAAGACCACAGCTTGAGCAAAATCAACCAGGCTTCAATTGAGGGGTTAATATACATATAGCATAAATACACATGACTTAATGTTGAATTCTCTCTTGTTACTATACTAAAATACACTAAATATTATTTGTCCGCTCCTCCCAAAACGGTAGCAATATGGGGGGGGGGGGGGGGGGGTTGGAAATGTGCTGTTGTATTGCTTCACTTCATTGATTTGCAGTTTACTTACAGGTGTATGTACCTCATGAAAATAAATCTTATAGTGATGCATTAAATCGCCTATAATTTATTAAAAACTTGTATCCAGTTAAAAATTACATATGATGTGCTTTATAGATAAACTGATGAAAGATGGACTTGAATATAATTTTATGCACATCCTCTAAATTATATTGCGTGAATCGTGCTGCAAATACCTATTAATTTGATTACTTTTCAACAGAATTTGCAGGCATTGCTAATTTATTCACCAATCAGCGCTACTATTGTTCATTGCATCTGCCTCCTTGGAATTCTATTCAATCCCTGCTTGTATGTTCTATTCATTATGATGGCTTCATGATTTACTTTACATTCTTGACAGATTATCTTGCGTTGTCATGTTTGTCCTGAATAAATTTTGACGACTCGTTTCATGGGTGAACAGCAAATTCATAATTTAGATCACTTTTCTAGGAATTTTATGTGGCGGAGTATCATAAATGTTAATCAAACCAAATCTTTCATTATCTGAGCTCGTCCTTATTTAATTTTCAGACACATACGAGCTGTGATTGGTATATTGTTGGTGATTTTGGGTATCAATGTAGAGATTATTTTCATGAAATACATGAGTAAACTGTACATGACTGAAGTAAATCAAGACAACGGCACACAACATGTCGTCATCAAGTTTTTCGTCCCCCACAAATTGTCTTTCCCGGCCGTATTTGGGAGGGGGCAGATAGAAATTTTGAGCATTAATTTGTGTAATAGCAAAGTTGAATGTAATCTTTAATGTTCTGTATCTGTATTCAGAAGATTATTCTGTAGGCATGTGTGAATTCGGTCAAGCTGAGAACGTTTAATAAAGTCAATGCTTACGTTATGCTGTGTTCAAAGTACATGAATCAGAAGAAAAGCTGGGGCCGTATTCTGAAATCGTTCTTATCTTAAATTCGTTCTTATCTACGTCACTTTCCTAAATTGGTATTCTGAAAACATTCTTATCTTTCTTCTTAACTTTCTTCCTAACTTTCTTCTTATCTTCTGCCTAGATGACCACGCCCACAAGATTTAGCGCGTAATATTGATCTACATGCGCGGCAAGAAAGAGACCATACCCGAGTTAAAAATGTCAAAAATACGAAATTTTATGAAATTTTCCTTGTAAAATTAGAAATTTTGATTTATCGAAGAATAGCCCACGTGTTTCATTTGAGCCACTTGGGCAACAAAATTTTTCACTGTTTTTGCTTCAGGGAGCGCTTAGCGCAATTGCAGCGCGCATTATATCAACTACGCAGAAGGGCGAAACTTGACCCTTGGCTGTGATGTTAGAGACATTGTTATTGGTTAATTTCCTTATATAACTGTTTAAATGATTGGTCAAGGGACCAAATGGGCGTGATAGAAGATAAGAAGAAGGCGGTCCTACAAGAGAAAAGATCGCGTTAAGAAGATTTTCAGAATACGTCTTAGGAAAAATTTTAGCGCATTCCTAACTCGCAAAGATAAGAAGAAAGTTAGGAAGAAAGATAAGAACGATTTCAGAATACCCCCCTGGGCTATTGATTGGTGGCCGTTTATCATAAGTCCAGATACCGGTAGCCATTGTCGATTTGGCCCCAAGATATACCGTACACGTAGCATTGTCATTTTGGGAGAAAGAGAGAGGATGACAATATCCAGATGATAAACCCTACACCATATTCAGAGGTGTGTGGGTTATTAAAATGGATAAACTGACAGATTAATATATGTATCGAATGACATGAAAGTTGTGTGTCAAATAGTTCATGATTTAGTTGAAGTTTTTGGTTTATTAAAATGGACCTGTGATAAACTAGTTTATTGAAATGGATACACAAAGTGCAAAGTGATAGATCTTTTTCCGGAGTCACATAAGAACATTGGTATCTTGTGGAAATCTTGCAGCTGTTTTTCAGCTCTTCTACCTCCCTCCTTACCCATGTGGGGCACCTGACCCTTGTGTGCATGCATGATAACTATCCTTTTGTCTGGAAAAATAAGGCCTTGTGTCTTTTCACATTGTCCAATGACTGTCTAAAAGAAAATGTAAAGACCTGTTTATTTACTCTTATCATATTGTTAATTTGTGGATCTGAATGGATGAAATTGATGCGTGAGGATTCAAATGGATAAATAAAATTATGAATAATTCAATCATCCATAGAAATTTTCCCCTATTAGTGCATTAGCACTTTGAAACTTTAGTTTAAACCACATTATAAATGTTATCTATTACTATTAAAAAATTCCCCTTCCATGAAACTTCATTATATAATTTGTCCATTTCAGTATTCAAATCCACACTATAACAAAGATGCTATAATAAATCAATACAGGTACAGATTTTTACACCTTAATTTTTATTCAGAGGGGCAGTGTATTAGTCCTAATTGGCCCAGGGAGGGGCACCCACTCAATCTTTCACTTGGCCATATCATTGAAATATTCATTAGCACTCTGCATCTTTTTGACTTTTTTCTTTCAACTTTTGGGCAACTTTTGAGATCGAAATTCCAACGACCATGTACAAGGTTCCAAAATTACGCATGATTTCATGGACATGCAAACCAAATTTTACTTTCAGTGTAAATTTATATCTATGATTATTTTTGCTCTGAATGGGTGAAATTAGAGTATATTATATTATAATGATGGTTTCAAAGTAATTCTTAAAGCTCAAAGCATGTCTCGTATTTTTAGAAAATTTTAGAATTTTTTTTAGAAAATGTAAGGTATTGACGGTTTTTCAATTAGGTGAAATACAGCTTGGAGAGTTCATGTATAAATTTAACCAAAATTTGTTGCCTCAGCAATTTGTAGATTGGTTTACTCCAAATAATGCTTTCCATAGCTATGAAACCAGAAACTCCCAAAAATATCAGTTTTTTTTTTTCAAGACAACCCTAGGGCAAAAAAGCATCAAATACAGAGGCCAAATAATGTGGAATCAATAAAGCAATGAATTAAAAAATGCTCCATCATTTAAAAGTTTTAAAAGAAATGTAAAAATTCATATTTTGTGTTTAAAGGGGAATTACATCCAGACAATAATGAACGAAGAGTAAATGAAGAAAAATCAGATGAACAAACTGAAAATTTGAGCAAAATCGGATAATCCGTTCCAAAGTTATACATTTTCAAAGTTATTATTTTCACCTATGCTGAGCATCCTTGAATTGGCATGCGTATAGCTAATTAGCATAATCTGTGATGTCATACATGGAGAACTCCTCATTCACTTTGTATATAAATTTATTGAAAATGGA
>BQKZ01003042.1:37151-47490 GCA_036244855.1 Temnopleurus reevesii | reverse complement strand
TCTTGGGAAACTTTGATTTCATATGCAGGTGCGTTAGTTGAAGATGAATGCTCTTTTAAACGGTTACTCCACGCCCAAAATAACTTGCTTTGATTGAAAGCGCAAAAATTAGACAAACACATCAAAAAAAAGTTTGAGTGAAATCGGACAATAAATAAAGAAGTTACAAATTTTTGAAAAATACATAAAATAATTCAGTTATATTTTTTAGCAAATTGGCAACTCTGGATTACGTGACTTGACATGGTGATGACGTAGGTTCATCACTTCTCTACAATTGGCTTATTATATATCATTGCTTTTTAAACTCTTTGTTTTTTTTTATCTTTAGAGCAAATCACTATTCGTTCACATATCAAACAATTATGATCAAGGAATGTAAAGCTTCAAAATGTGTCTTGTATAAAAGATTAAATGATGCATTGTCAGATAAATACGATTTTAGTAAACAATTTATATTAATAAGCTTATAATTCATACAAAGAATCACTCTAATTCTCTTGAATGTAGATATTTTGAACATTACTTCAAGCGACGTACTACCTAGTTCTAATGATTTTGATTATGCTATTAATTGATAGTATAAAATAATATGAAAATTAATATTTCAGTAATCATTTTCTTTTCGATCATATTGTTTTTGTACAATGTATTAATGTTTGTTATTAATTTTCAAATCCTAATTTCTTCTTTTTTGTATTATTTTTGTCATTGTAAATCCAAAATGAAGAACAGATTCCTTTACCAGAATGTTCATTGGTAGCCGTAAGTTTGCTGCCGTGAAAGCGTAATTACAACACAAAATACATATTCTTATATTAAACATATTGTTTATTAAAATCATATTCATATATGTAATTTTATTATCTCTTCTTTATGAACATTATTTCAGAAGTTATAATTAAGAATATACATTCGACTAAATAAATTAGTTGAGAAAAGGAGTAATTTTGAGTCCAAAATCTTTAGAATAGAACATTTAAATAGCAAAAAGATATAATACACTTATTATAAAGAAGTGACGAACCTTCGTCATCACGTCATGTCACGTGACCCAAAGTTTCCGATTTGCTAAAAATATAACTGTTTTGAAAATCTTAAGATATTTTTCAAATATTCATTCCTTTCTTATCTGTTTTCCGTTTTCGCTCAAACCTTTTTTGATCTGTTTTTTTGGTGAAGGCATCTAGGCTACCCTGGACATAAATAGTCCATACTTGCCCAAGCAGAAACTAATTTCTAGTTTGCACTTGGTAGATAACATTCTGGAGCATCTATTAACAATTAAAAATATTCATATTTCGAGTGACATTTTTGATGGACGTTTAGAAAGTGTAAATTTTTAATGGGATTCAAAACCATTTTCTCTCGTGCCATAACCACTAGACCACCAAAGGTCAGGAGTGACTGTGTTCTTACTGCATAATGTAGTAAAACATACTCAGTTGAGCAATAAAATCATAATCATTATTACATTTAATCTCTTTTAGTATTATTAAATTGAGTCATTTTCCATCACACAGGGTATAGATACAAATTTATGTGCTATAAGTTGTCCTTTGCTGTAAATTATTAAATACCCAACTGACAAACTTCTTGTCTACTTTATGTAGTACTAAGTCCATGAAGAGCNGAATGCTTGCAGAATTGATGTGGCTATAATATATTTCACCGAAGAAACAAAATTTTGTCTACTTTTCTGGAAAAAGAGGAAAATGTGAAATTTTGTGTACAAAGCAAGAGAGTTCTCCATGTTGGCAGCCATTTTGTGCTTGTACGTTTGCTAATTTAAGTCTGAGCCCATGAGGGGTGTAAATCAAAACTTCGAAAATTCATAACTTTTGAATGGATTGTCCAATTTTGCTCAAATTTTCAGTTTGTTCATCTTATTTTTCTTCATTTAATGATAGCAATTTAATGTCTGAGTGTAGTTCCCCTTTAATTGTATCCCCCGAACAGTGGTTCGGAGGATACTATGGATTTAGCCTCGTCGCGCCGCCGCATACGCCGCAGAGATTTCCTTGTGAACGCTCTACAGGTCCGAGTTCTTGTCCGATCATTTTCAAATTTGATGTGAAGGTGTCTGGTGAATAGAGGATGAACCCTATTGATTTTGGTGTGGGGCAGAGTCCTGGTTGCCATGGTAACCATGATTTAATAGAAATAATTAATATTACCTTGTGAACGCTCTACAGGTCCGAGTAGTTGTCTGATTATTTTCGAATTTGGTGTGAAGGTGTCTGGTGGATAGAGGATGAACCCTATTGATTTTGATGTGGGTCGGAGTGCTGGTTGCCACGGTAACCATGATTTAATAGAAATAGTTAATATTACCTTGTGAATGCTCTACAGGTCCGAGTTTTTGTCCGATTTTTTTTTCAAATTTGGAGAGAAGGTGTCTAGTGGATGGAGGATGAACCCTATTGATTTTGCTGTGGGGCGGAGTCCTGGTTGCCATGGTAACCATGATTTAATAGAAATAATTAATATTACCTTGTGAACGCTCTACAGGTCCGACTACTTGTCTGATTATTTTCGAATTTGGTGTGAATGTATCTGGTGGATGGATGATGAACCCTATTGATTTTGGTGTGGGACGGAGTTCTGGTTGCCATGGTAACCATGATTTAATAGAATTAGTTAATATTAACTTGTGAACGCTCTACAGGTCCGAGTTCTTGTCCGATTATTTTTAAATTTGGTCTGAAGGTGCCTTATGAAGAGAGGACGAAGCCTATTAATTTTGTTGTGGGGCAGAGGCCTGGTTGCCATGGTAACCATGATGTAAACAAATAGTTAATATTATCTTGTGAATGCTCTTTAGGCCTGAGTTCTTATCCAGTCATTTTCAAGTTTGGTATGAAGGTGTATGAAGGAAAGAGGATGAAGCCTATTGATTTTGGTGTGGGGCGGAGACCTGGTCGCTATGGTAACCACAATGTAAAGAAATAGTGGGACAACAACATACACCACCAACCTGGTTTAGTTGACAGTAATAAAACCCACAGCAGTGCAATGCTGTTGGTTAGGGGGATACATGTGCTCGGCTGTGCAACTCGCCAAGCGCGCAATTTCTAGTTTTTATAATGAAGTTTTTCTACTGATTATATTTGTTATCTTTATTGACCACCTCCTGCCCCATTGTGTCTTACAATGTAACAAATAGTTATTTTAGGGGATAACCCAGATAAGCTTTGCTTTTGTTATCTCCATCCGTGCCGTATATTGTTTTTTATGTTTTGCTCATGTACATGTATTTGATTTGTATTTGTCATTTGCATTATGTATTTGATGTATTTTTAATAAGACTTGGGGAATAAATGAAATGAAAGTGAAAATGAAATGAAATGAAATGAAATGCGGGACACTATTGCCCCACAATCTTGGGAAACTTTGATTTCATATGCAGGTGCGTTAGTTGAAGATGAATGCTCTTTTAAACGGTTACTCCACGCCCAAAATAACTTGCTTTGATTGAAAGCGCAAAAATTAGACGAACACATCAAAAAAAAGTTTGAGTGAAATCGGACAATAAATAAAGAAGTTACAAATTTTTGAAAAATACATAAAATAATTCAGTTATATTTTTTAGCAAATTGGCAACTCTGGATCACGCGACTTGACAGACGTAGGTTCATCACTTCTCTACAATTGGCTTATTATATATCATTGCTTTTTAAACTCTTTGGTTTTTTTTATCTTTAGAGCAAATCACTATTCGTTCACATATCAAACAATTATGATCAAGGAATGTAAAGCTTCAAAATATGTCTTGTATAAAAGATTAAATGATGCATTGTCGAATAAATACGATTTTAGTAAACAAATTATATTAATAAGCTTATAATTCATACAAAGAATCACTCTAATTCTCTTGAATTTTGAACATTACTTCAAGCGACGTACTACCTAGTTCTAATGATTTTGATTATGCTATTAATTGATTGTATAAAATAATATGAAAATTAATTTCAGTAATCATTTTCTTTTGGATCATATTGTTTTTGTACAATGTATTAATGTTTGTTATTGTTTTTCAAATCCTAATTTCTTCTTTTTTGTATTATTTTTGTCATTGTAAATCCAAATGAAGAACAGATTCCTTTACCAGAATTTTCATCGGTAGCCGTAAGTTTGCTGCCGTGAAAGCGTAATTACAACACAAAATACATATTCTTATATTAAACATATTGTTTATTAAAATCATATTCATATATGTAATTTTATCATCTCTTCTTTATGAACAGTATTTCAGAAGTTATAATTAAGAATATACATTCGACTAAATAAATTAGTTGAGAAAAGGAGTAATTTTGAGTCCAAAATCTTTAGAATAGAACATTTAAATAGCAAAAAGATATAATACACTTATTATAAAGAAGTGACGAACCTTCGTCATCACGTCATGTCACGTGACCCAAAGTTTCCGATTTGCTAAAAATATAACTGTTTTGAAAATCTTAAGATATTTTTCAAATATTCATTCCTTTCTTATCTGTTTTCCGTTTTCGCTCAAACCTTTTTTGATCTGTTTTTTTGGTGAAGGCATCTAGGCTACCCTGGACATAAATAGTCCATACTTGCCCAAGCAGAAACTAATTTCTAGTTTGCACTTGGTAGATAACATTCTGGAGCATCTATTAACAATTAAAAATATTCATATTTCGAGTGACATTTTTGATGGACGTTTAGAAAGTGTAAATTTTTAATGGGATTCAAAACCATTTTCTCTCGTGCCATAACCACTAGACCACCAAAGGTCAGGAGTGACTGTGTTCTTACTGCATAATGTAGTAAAACATACTCAGTTGAGCAATAAAATCATAATCATTATTACATTTAATCTATTTTAGTATTATTGCATAATTAAATTGAGTCATTTTCCATCACACAGGGTATAGATACAAATTTATGTGCTATAAGTTGTCCTTTGCTGTAAATTATTAAATACCCAACTGACAAACTTCTTGTCTACTTTATGTAGTACTAAGTCCATGAAGAGCACTGATATACATAAAGTACTCTTCTTGGGAGCCCAACTCTTGTTTTCTTTTTTTCTATTTTGTATTTTAGCCCTGATGTAACAAGATTAGTTCCAATGATCTTGCGTTAACTGTCTAGCATACAGAGAGAACACGATCACTCTAGATGAACTTTGAATCTTCCATACATGACAGTCTATCACACAGAGAGAACACGATCACTCTAGATGAACTTTGAATCTTCCATACATGACAGTCCTTAATGACACAAAGACACATACATGTAGTTAGTGATTTCACTGCACTTTACTGCACTTTGCAATTGTCTTGACTTGCCTATGCACAATACATCAAACTATACACAGATGAAAACATTGACATGTATTGAATCATTCACAAAAACACAATAATATATGTAACAACTAAAACAAATGCAGAATGATATCTTTAAAATGGTATAAAAACCTATTTCAATCAATCCCTTTGGCACTACTATTGAATGTTATTCTCTTTGAAATCAGGACCTATTACATAAATTATACACTTTAATCTAATATCAATGGTCAATCACAATCTTTACATATCTAATAAGACTTTCTATAAAACAAGTAAAACATTTAAAAATTAATATTGCAGCACTAGCATCATTTAAGTCAATTACTAATTTCTGGAATTTTGTATAAACAGTAAGAAAGATTGTTCGCTAATACAGTATTTGTTCCTGTGCTTTCAAAAACCTAACTTTTGTTCAGGATAATTGGCCTGAAACCATTATAAAAATGCACCAGGTTTTGAAGCAGCCTTTCAATTTCATGCACCAAAGAATCTAAAGGCATTGTTATGGTATGTTTAAAAATGAATCAACACATCATGTATTGTATACCAACATTTTGACTAGATATCTACAGACTTGTTGATCCTATTTACACATTTTAGTATATACATGAGATATTGCAACAATTTCCCTTTTTGAAAAGTCAGAACAGAAAGCTACCTTCTATATCTAACACTCCTATAGTACACTCTATGATATTTGACATGTTTACAGGAATCACATTTACATTTTAGACCTGGATCTATACAAATATCGGTATTAAATTCATTTCATTCATCAACACATTGCAACAAGATGCACCTACAATGCATACTAAGAGAACAGAGTTTATAAAGCAAAACCTGACATGAAATGAGCAATATGATGTACAATTCAGATTCTTAGCGCTACATTGCTGAATACATCTTAAGCCCCGGTCACATAGGACCCCGGAAGCAACACGATTCACCCCGACTCGTTGTTCTGAGGCAGTTAACTGTGAATTAAAGAGTCGGGGTGAATCGTGTTGCTTCCGGGGTCCTATGTGACCGGGGCATTTTACAGAAGATCCTTGCATTGCAGGTAAGTAATACAGTCCAACCTCGTTATAAAGAGCACTTATGACGAGATCTTGTTGTATAAACAAGGTAGTTTTCCTGGTCCCATCTCTTTGTATTTTATTGTATTTTGGCCCTGATATAACAAGGTTCCGATATAAAGAAATAATTTCTCTGGTCCCAAGGATCTTGTTATAACGAGGTTTGACTGTATATTCATTCTGCTGTTGAAATGTTAGAAGCATTACTAAATGCTTATTGATCTTTTTTAAAATGCTAGTTATCTATGATGGGTGGAATTAATGGAAAGCTTGCAGCATCTTACAATCTGAAGATCCTCCAGAATTTAAACACTTTCAATTAGGTGCTGAAATGTGATGTTGGAATTACAAATATTAGGCAAGAAATGGATTAATTGAGATGATAAAACCAAGGCTAGAATGGACTACAGTCAACCTACTAATTTGTCTTACTCATGTACATTCTTATTGACACAAATATGGAATGATTTTGAACTTTTAATTTCATTAAGTGGTTGAAATGGAAATTTTAGCCCGTTGCTGGTCTCCCAACATATGCATATGCCATCTCTGTAAGAAACTCGTCCACTGCAACATTCTGAATTTTTCAATCCATGAACAAATATAAAGAAGCTAAGCTATTTGTGATGAATTCAGGATGCACAAATGGGCATATTCATCACAAAATATGAAATAGTTTGATAAACACTGTTATTCTTTAGAACAAAGAATACTATTTATTCTGTTGTTTGCAAACACACCCTTTCTTCTGTTGTTGGACACAATATCTATTCTAGATGACATAAATACTGATGAGTCATCACTATTTATTAACATTATTTGTATAAACCTTTGTTGAGATTCTTTTTGGTGATTTAGGCCATGAGTTTGTTGACAGAAAAGGACTACACATTGACACTGTATACAAGAGCTCTACTACATCTAAGTGTACGTTTAACATTGATTGGAATGCTTGGTTAATGTAGATTTCATGTTTGTATCATTTCAATTGTAAAATGCAATGGTACAAAAATATATTCCTGGTTAATGTCTGAAATTGAATATTTGTATAAAAGTGAAAGACTGTCAAATACATCTAACTTTTCAAATGTCAATGCTTCTTCTTATGCTTCTTTTCAAGACACAGAAAATCCTACCCATTTTTGCACTCCACAAGGTTTCTGATACATACGTGTAATGATTGTGGAGGTGGCAGCTAAAACTATATATCTTCATAATTGTTCCTATGTCTAGGTCTACAACTCATTCTTCTAATCGTCTTTGTGACTTTTGGCTGCAATTACTGGTTCCTGTTTCTGTACTCCATTCAACAGCAGTCTAAGGCTATGTTAAAAGGCCATCAAGACTATGAATATTATATTAGCTCTGATTTCTCAATTTACTCTAAACAGTTCCCAAGTCAGGGGTTGAACCGAGTCAAGAAAAAGCTTCCTCCACTCAGTTCAACCCCTGACTGAATCCCCCATCTGTGACCAGGTGTAGTAAAGACAAGCTGATGGCTGCAAATAGAAATCGGCTAAAATGTGCTGAATTCTGACAAAACATTTAATAGACGTGGCTTTGTGTAGATGTTGGACTCGAAAGGAAGTTCCCAAATCTTTGTGCTTCCAGTGATGAAGTTGATCTGTGGTTTCCTGATGTGATTTGTCTCATCAGTCTTTAGTGGCTATGGATGGTTTCAATATCCCTTTGGAAGCTTGTAGTCTTCATGTGAAGTGTAGGATGATGCCAAGTCATTATGCCTCTGCTGTTTGAAGATTTCCTTTCGCTTTCTTAATGACTTTGTGAGTCTTGTGCACTGTTTTAGAAAGGATTATCAAAAGGATCAATGCATTGTATAATGGATGTAGTGCATGCATATATGGGAACTTCATACAAAAACTTTGAAAGGGAGAAACTATAGAATCATACAAAAGCAAATATAAAAGGAGATGCAAGTTTAATCTTAATCATTGTTGGATGGTCTTTTTCAAAGGGAGGGTCTCTAATAACAAAGAACTGTGCATGGTCATAATTTATGCCTCCGCCATAATGCAATCAGTACGGAATTAACCCGTACACTATGGGATATGAAATCACAAATTATTTTGGGTCATTTTTACATTGTTTTTTGGCCCTGTGACTTTACACTGAAAGCGGCACAACAAGAAGCAACCTAAAATTTGAGACAAGAGATTATCACTTATAAGTCTAGACTTATTAAATATACAAAGACTAAAACAAGAGCTGAGCTGCAGCATTGCTGTGAAGGAGATGTACTCACATTGTCGAATGATAGCATCTTCCATACTCTCTTTCTCTCTGTTTGTCGCTGCCAGTCGATCACGAGCTTCCTTCATTAATTTCTCTTGGGCACCCAGACGTTTTCTCAGCTCCTACAAAATAAAGAAATGTCTTATATCATCTCTTCATTTTATAATCATATACCCCCATAGTCAAGTAGTGCTTCAAAAACTAGATCAGAACTATCTCCCCCTAGTACACAGTGACTTCGTAAATAGAAGAAAATCACATATCTTTCAGCAAAATCGTGGGATAAAGCAAAAGAACATGTTATTTGAAGAAAAAAAAATAAATCTACACACACTGCTTATAACAATAATATATCTTTTATGGCACTTTTCCCCATACAGGTCAACGTGCTTTAACACTATTATTATCCATGTCAGAGGACATATAACAATAGCGACCTCACATAGTGCGTCACCTCAGCTCCCTGTGGAGCTTTCACACTGTCGGCATACAGTGGCATAGACAATTCTCAACACCTGGGTTAATTGCAGCAAAATGTGGATAAATTTCTTAAATACATGATAGATAATGTAGGATTCAAACCACCAACCCTCTAGTTGAGAGGGTAAAGATGCAGCCACTACACTACAACAATGCTTCACTCTATTTCAATTGCCCTCTCATATGAGTTTCACTTTGCACTAATCTTAACAGTCCAACACCCAACACGTCTTGGCTAATATAGGATAATGTTGTCCTAGGATTAATACTATTATACATGTATAGTGGAAACTCGGTATAAAAGACGTCTGATATAAAGCGGTAATAGTTTGGTTCAAGCTCTCTGAAACTTATTGTTTTTTAACCGTGCTATAACAAGGTATTTTTTATGGTGCCCAAGTACCTTGTTAGGTACATATAAATATGTTGATACGACTCCCTCTACTCACTTTGACCTCATCACTCTGTGAGTGACCCAGACGATCTGTCATCCATAAGTTGACAAGATGACGTTGACTGGTATCAAGTACTTTCATCAATCGTCTTACATCCTGTGATAGGCTTTGTAGCAAGGTATCATCTCCATTCTCCACATCACCTCTTTAATGAGGACTACTCTCCTCAGCAAACTACATGGGATAATAAAGTTAAACAAGGTTTCAATGATGGCAATCAAACATGTGTTATTTTCTATCAACCCAATAAGAATCTCTGCTAGAAAATGAATGGCTTAATCAATAGTAATTGAGCGCAATATCCAATAATTTTACTTATATTTTTAAAGCAAGATAGACTGGTATGCTAATATTAGGAAATAAATCTCCTACCTGAGCCAGTCTAGCTAGCTTGTTCCGTAGCTGAACCTCAACGGTTGCCGCGACGATGGCTGCTTCCTTGACCCCTGACCTGACTGCATCATAAGTGGTTGCCATGGAGACAGCATAGTACTCCTTCTTGGATCCATTTTGAGACGAGTTATGTTGGGCCCTGGTGCTTCCATTGGAGAGGAGAGGTTCAATGCCTAGAAGCAAACATGATGATATGATGTAGTCAAGGATTTCAGTACAATCACCATCATCATCATCATCACCATCATCATCATCATCATCACCACCATCATTATCACCATCATCATCATCACCACCACCATCACCATCATCATCATCATCATCATCATCATCACCATCATCACCATCATCATCATCATCATCA
>BQKZ01003042.1:18267-35634 GCA_036244855.1 Temnopleurus reevesii | reverse complement strand
TAGCCCAAATAGCTATTGGACGAATTGATTATTAGACCAAACGTTAATGGACAAGATGGGTATTGGACGAACAGGATATTGGACTAACTGGTTATTGGACCAAGCGGCTATTAGACGAAATGATTAATGGACAAAGTGGTAATTGGACGACCCAATGTTAGACGAAGTGCGTTTGGACGAAACGGTCATTGGACGAGATGGCATTGGACCAAGTGGGGATAAACCGGTTCAAACATGTGGAATACAGTTAAACCTCTTTGTAACGAGCTCCTTGGGACCATGAAAATTACTATCAGGTTCCTCATTATATCATGGTAAAAAAACCCAAAGAACTATAAAGAGCTGGGATCAATAAAATCACCTTGTTATAACAGGTATCTTGCTATATCCAACCTCTTTATAACAAGGTTCCACTGAATTTTATACAATGGTTGTGTTCCTAGAGGTATGCATGTGAGTTGTGATCCCTTTCTGCACTCATCTAAGTGAGATAGCATTTGAGAAAGCGTCACGAGTCATGCGCAGAATCATGCATACCTGAATGAACAGCTTTATGAAACACAACTGTGATCTTTGATAAATAACGCATAATTAGAATGGTATGTTTACCTGTGAATAGTTTCCTGGCACTACTCCTCTCCTCACTAGATCTTCTTCTTGTACTGCTGCTGCTGCTGTGTATCCGTACGTCCTCTGTGATGAGGGTTGCCCTCGGTGATGATGATGCCTTCCCAGACCACCCTGGAGACGAGAGGCTCTTCTCTCTAAGTGCCTCCTCCAGGCGGATCCTCAGAGCATTGTTGGTATCAATGCTGCGCTCCAGCTGGATACGGAGATGACGTAGCTCCTGGAGGAGCTGTGAGAGATCAACACCGGTGCTCCGGTCGATGACATGGAGATGAGATGGAGATGTGTGAGTGCTCGCTCTCTGGGAGCTGGCAGAATGTGAACTGTTTTCTGTGTGGTCAAACATCATCAGAAACGCAATATTTACATAACTCCTCAAATTACTTGCATCAATGAACCATTATCAAATAAATAGAATATCTGGAAGGATGATAAATTCATCTCATAACAATGGTGTCTAGATGAGAATGAAGACATTATATAATATATAAAGATCAACTGGGACAAATCTGAAAAAAAAAAGTTATTTGTATTTACCTTTGTGATGTAGTTGTTCATAGACACTGAGCTCAAAGCGTAGAGAATTAGCCAGCTGTTCATTATCTCTCACCTGATCATGTAGTCTAGCTTTCTCTTCTGCTAAACCATGTTTCTCTGCAAGTAATCTGCAAAGGAGAATCAAAGTTAGCACCTTTTTTACAAGCTTTAACATCTGACTCAATCACATTTCATTACAAAAGATTGGTCACATTTCCTTGAATTGTTCATCTTAATCTTGATATTAATCATAACTTCAAAAGAAAAATGTAACTAAAATGATGTAGACATGATGAACTGAGTATCAGTGGTGGCCCACTGCACTCATACCTCATTATCATACACTGATGGCTTCCAAAAGGTACAGTATTCGATACAAATACATGCATGGACAAGACAAAATTCATTGAAAATTTGCACAACACATACAATTTTTTTGAAATTTCATCTTTTATATGACACTTAATTTGACCTTTTAAAGTTGTTTAATCTTACTAGTATATGCACAGCTAAAATAGCCCCAACTAGAAATCTTCTAGAATACAATGACTAATAAGTTTTTTTTTTAACCTTTTGGTTTGTTTGTTTGCTCTTTCAAGCTCCTCTTTCAACTTCATCTCCTTGTCTTGGTGTTCTCTCAGTCTGCCACTGAGGGCTCTGTTCTCAGTGCTAAGCTTGACATTCGTCTCATACAGGTAGATGCTACCTTGACCTGTAAGAAAACATGACAAATAATTGATACCACAACAAATGGCACACTTTCCATTAGCGATCTGACATTCTGGCAAAGAGGTTGAATGAGTCTGAAGCTCTGAATCTTGTTTTAAACAGACAAAGTGAGATTCTCACATCCTTCACAGTCTCTTCTATACAGGGTGTATTAACCCTTACTTTGTATGTTTCTCAACATCTATCACAGTCTCTTCTATACAGGGTGTATTAACCCTTACTTTGTTCGTTTCTCAACATCTTCCATAGTCACTTTTATACAGGGTGTAAATGAAAATAGGGATTACAAAGCCAAGCCACTAGTTTAGGCACTGCAAACAATAGGCAATACTCTCTCCTTTTTGTGTGTAATCTACACACAAAAGAGTACTTTACATAGAGATGTGTACAATTAAAAAAAATGTGAACAAACCACCTATGTATTCAAGCCCAAATACAGTTTTGGTAACAATTAACCCTAAAAAGACTTGGGGGGGGGGGGGCCTTTTAGGACCCTAGACATTTCGCGCAATAAACCCGAAACGCGAAATTTTCAAGACAATTTTCTTTCACTTATCGCGCAACTTTTGAGCCTAAATTTAACGCGCCCGCATTTACGGGCGTCACGCTAATCGCATTTGAAAAAAGTTGCCTGAAAACGCTACTCAATGCAAATTGAGTTTTCTGTTATAAATCATGAAAGTAACAATATTTTCACTTTTCTTGGCAGGACTAACATACATTTGTTAGTATAGATATGCTTTAAATACTTCCTGCAATAATTTTCAGCAAAAAAACAATGAAAAACAATAAAATAAAGAATAAATAAAAAAATTTCAGAAATTTTTTTCACCCAAATATTTCCAATCACATACATGAGAATGCCAAAAAATTAGAGCTGTAGAATGATTATTTTGAGACTTACAGAGAAAAATAGGAAATCACCACGCATTTATGCATAAATTAGCATAATTAATGAATTTGGGAGATTTTCCTTCAAGGTTACATTCCACTCCACCGGCAAGCAAATTTCTGCGGCGATTGCACGACTAACGGCTGAGATCTTAAGGGGGGCCCTTCCCCTGTTTTCCTAGCCTCCAAAATAGCCCAGTCTTTTTAGGGTTAAGAAATGTGAATTTTACGGGGTGCTTAACATGACATTTACATCTTACACACATTTTGAGACAATAGCAAATGTTTTTCATGTACTGATTCTTTATGCATTAACTTTAAAATTTGAATTTGACTGTTAAATCATATACAGGCAACAGCGCCCTCTCTCGGTATTAATGATATTTTGTTTGTTGTCGGGCATATGTGTGTTTATTTGACAAAAGAATAATAAAAAGGTAGACACAAACATTAAATTCTGAAATTTTCATCCAATTATGTGCATAATGTTTTTCATAATGGTATTTTATTCATATTAGAAGACAAAATTTGTGGACAAAAATATTCACTCTTACCAAACTTTATTTGAGCTTCAACTGCTCAAGACACAACCAAATGAGAATCAGATGTTCTCACTAGTTATACTGTTGGAGGAATCTTTGCTTGATTCTGTAAGGTTGAGCTGATGATACACATTCACAAAGAAATGAATAAAATGATGCCAAACCTTACCATCTGAGTGGTGTGAGGATGTCTTCTTCTTTTCTCTTTGCTTCTCATTCATCTTCCTGGATTCCTCTAACCTATCACGCAGCATCACAATCTCTTTCTCATACTCCCTGCAAAACAATCATCATCACAGCAATCTTTAGAAATGTCAAATAGCTTCATGGTATAACTTATTTATGCTTCCTGCTAAATTCATTGTTTCTGCTTAAAAACTATGATGGTCCATGGGAGAATTTAAATAACGAAAATATTAAGAGTAGGGCCTCATGACATTATGCATATACACATATAAAAAGCTAAAAATCGTTTTATGAGATGTATTCCCGATTACAGGCGGCTTTAAGATGCAGTTAGACCTCCTTTAACTGATGCCCCTTTCTTTCCAGAATATCCAGATGCACACTTGCAAAGGATTAGCAAGGAAAACATTCTAAGCATACTCAAAATTCTGCAAAAAAACCTTCTCAATAGCTGGTCAAAAACACCCAACTTGATTAAAATGTAAGCTTTAGATATGTTTTCTTGTAATTTTGATAAAGACAAGACCTTTGTAGTTGATTCCTTGCTGTTTGAGCCCTGTGCTCCTGATCACGTAACACCTCCTGCATGTTCTCATTCTGTCTCCGCTGACTCGCTAACTCTTCTTCCATCTTACAATCCACATCCCGCTCAGCTTGCAATCTGATAATAATACACAATATTCATATCAAGTATTTCTAAGGACTCTGTGCATTATTACCCAGCTATCACAAGGCTATTTGGTGCATTTCTCTACTCAAGCAATTTCTGCCTTCTCAATGAAGCTAATAACACAGATGCCTACCAAAAATCATATTAATTGAAGAAAGTTGATCAGATGTCTCACGATGTGCAAACGTAGAACGTTAGTATAGTGACGTTTCGGCTGCTATCTGCTAGCCTTTATCAAACTATATGAAGATAGACTACGCTGCGCGCGCCTTATATTGCCTCGGGAGAGGCCCGGAGCGATCGGTTGTGTGTTCCTAGTGCCGTGATTGGTTGTTGCCGTTGACCAATCAGCGGGCGCGCTATTGTTCCCCGCCGAGTCGGCCGTCGGGGGCGCGCTGAGTGGAGCGATCGGGCTGGCGCTATTGTTCCCAATGCCGACGTCGAGGGGGCGAACGGGCACGTCATTGTCCCCCGCCGTGGCGGCAGGGGGCACGCTATCTCGAACTGGTTCTAATCGGTTCGTTGCGTGGCGTTGAATGGCAGAAAGCCACTCATTAGGGATGTCAATGCCGTTATCCCTATTGATATTATTCGAATGCAAACGGATCTGAAGCGGCAACGGCAACAACCAATCACGGCACTAGGAACACACACCCGATCGCTCCGGGCCTCTCCCGAGGCAATATAAGGCGCGCGCAGCGTAGTCTATCTTCATATAGTTTGATAAAGGCTACCAGATAGCAGCTGAAACGTCACTATACTAACGTTCTACGTTTGCACATCGTGAGACAACTGATCAACTTTCTTCAATTATTCTTCACCACGATGAACCTCTTTCAAACCAAAAATCATATTCTTGTCTATTTCTTTTGGATGAGGGGTACTAAAACTGAACAGATGTCACTACATATAAATATCAACGTGCATCCATATGTCAACCAGAAATTTTTTTACTTTTCAACTATTTTCAAGTATGCCATGCAGGTGTGTCACCATTGGCAAAAATAATTTGTTTTGGTAAATGAGGGTCATGAATAGATTAATACCAGTAGATAATTGAATGTTTTCAATTGAGAGAGGTGTGACGCACTATGGTATGATGATGTGCTGCATTCATAGGCATCTATAGCTCTTAGTACTCCCATATGAAGCCAATAGGAAAGAAAAAGTAAAGAATACAATCTTTGGTTGGCATCAGGGTAAAAAAAATACTCTTTCATTTACAAGGATTTTTTATGTATTTTCCTCCTGAAAATAGCCCCCATAATATATGGGGAGAATTATTTTAGTGTTCATGAGGTTATTTTTCTTGCACATCTCTTTTCTCTTCTATGTCTCATGTACAATTTAAATTTACTCTACATGTTCACATATTTTTAATAGTTGCGCCTTGAGCATTTTTTTGAAAAAGTTGATTTGGCACCATATAAATTGTATTATTATTATTATCATTATTTTGTTGCTAAAAGAAGATTTCAATGAAGCATAACTAAGTGATGCAAGGGATTTTTAGATGCACACGTTTTTTACCTTGTTTTGATCTTTATAAGGAGTATTTTTTAAAGTTTAGAATAGCACTTCACATCCCCATGATTTTTCTATACATGTTAATAAAGAACTTCATAAGCATACAACCATGCAATAGCAAAATATCTTGTATTCATTTTGGGAACATTGTCTTCATTACTTTGCAGGGTTTCTCAGATGAATAGTTTGGCAGAATCAAATGTTAGCAGTATTGGATGAGTTTTGCTACCTTTTAAGTTGATCATTGACGACATCAGCCTTGAGTTGATTGTTATGTAAGATCTCTTGTAGTTCACGGTTTAGTTTCTGCTGCCCTCTGATCTCATCTCTTAGCTGCTGGATCTGTTCATCCTTCACTCGTAGCCTGAACACAGCAGAATGGACAGACATGGTGTATGATGGGGTCACATTAATTTGTATCCTTTTTCTAGAGCATTTTTGGATCGTGGTACTTAGCACAATATATCTCTTAAAATACAAAATTATTTTTTAAAATCTTGGCACGAAATGAAACTAGATATTTTAGGCTTCAAATATTTCCAAAAATAAAAATAATCCACGAAAGAATCACGGAGATATATCAAAATTCGATTGACGAAACGATCGCATCGCTCCATGCTGGAAAATGGCGAAAATTTTCAACAAACTGTGTTATATAAATTCGTAGGCCCCGTTTTGAACAAGATTTACCATAAAATTGCTTCCATCTAAGATGCAAAATTTACAGTAGCTTGACCACAAAATATCAAGGAATCGAATGGTATGTCTGCTTACTTACAAATTTGATGATTTCTGTCTGAAAATTGGAAGGATTCACTTCAGTGTCGCGAGACCCGTGTTTTTCTTCAAATGCAAGCAAATCTTCCGATCTTTTGGCAATATTTTCATTGTTTTTGGTCCTTTTGCTAAGAAAATTTCCAATTTAAGCCCTGGTCACATAGGACCCCGGAAGCTACACGACTCACCCCGGAGATCCGGGGCTCTTTTTGGCTCAATCAGGGTGAATCGGGATACACTTTCCCAAGCTCGAGTGCTGATTTTTCTATGTGACCACAAACACTGCCAAAAACAGCCAAAAACAGTCGTGTTGGGCTCCCGATTCACCCCGGAGATCCGTGTTGGAATCCGATTGGCCCCGGAAGCAACACGATCGGCCCCGGAAGCTACACGATCGACCCCGGAGGCTGAGCCAACTGCTCCTCCGGGGTGAATCGGGGTGAATTGGGGTCCTATGTGACCAGGGCATTAGGCAAATAAACAACGCTCTTTATGATGGTGATGTCAGATTTGCAATATTTCATCGATTTTGTAGAGATTCATAAGATGTATGAATTAATATGATGCGCGAATTAATGTGACAGCACCATACATAGCTGGTTTACGTGCCGAAAGATCACTGTCAACAAGTCTACTTTATAATGAGTGAACATTCTTCCTAATTCATGGTTGCAGAAAAACCCAGCAAAACATATACAGTAATAATAAAAGTTCTATTTTGTTAAAATAAAATATCTAAAATTCATATTTCTTTAAAAAAATATCTGTGTAAAATAGAAGCTGGTTTGCCATCATTGTGGGTAATAAAAAAAAGCATGAAAATTAATTTTGTATACTTGTTCAGTATTTTATGTTATGTTTTAGTTTCTTATATAATGCATTTGAAGTATAGTAGATTTGAGATTAACCTTTAATAGCTCAATGGCCTTTGTTAATCCCCATATCCTCCACACTTCACTGCTTTTCACCATCTATGCTATTACTTGTCTTATTAATGATGTGCTATTGATTTACTTGCGAACCAGCAACCATCAAGACAATATCAGAACAATGGTATTCAATGTATATGATGAACCATGGTTGAAGTTTGTTTTGATCTTATTGTAATGTATAACATATTGAGACTTTGTGATATTACCTGTCTGAGAATAACTCTGCCACATCTTCATCGCTTCGTCTTCTTCCAAACTGAGATTCATCTGAATGCAAAGAAGGGATAGCAATGTATAATTCTATTCTGTTCAAACTCACATGATCCTTTATGCTATACTGTTACAATTCTCTATCAATAGAGCCCACTTTGCATAATGCTCTATTCAACAATGTTTCAATGCTTTATCAATGGTGCTCACTTTACATCCTTTATCGAATACTGTTACACATAATAAGACAAATGGGGAGCAAAATTTTGTATGGCAGTGTGCCATTTGTGAAAGGTAACGACCATCCATATGAGGTTTATGTTGATGAAAAGCAAAATAAACACAATTATATCTAAATGACTGTGGATAACAAGTTAAATTTCTAGAGAAAGACAAAGTTGAGGTACCTCCTATGAGACGTTTGATTGTATCCATGACTTGAGTGCCGTCTCTAAGTCTCTCCTCAATGACAGTAACTCTATCAGAGTAAACTCCTTCCATAGATGTCCTCTCCAGTCCTTTGAGTATCCCTAGAGCTTCAGTCAGCATGTTGGTGAGTACACCCATCAGACTACGTAACTCTGCTAGCTGTTCATGTAATCTACCAATCTCAAGCTCCTGAGATCTAATCACCTCTTCACTAAATGAATTCTGCTTCTGTGTCTGGAGTTCAAGGAGCTCTGATAGAAGCTCCTTGTTTCGCTCCTGGAGTGAGGCGTTAGCATCCATGACTTTCTCCAGCTGACTTGTCATGTTCTCCAGATCCTGCTGGAGCCGTTCAAAAGCCGCTCTGTTAGCGACCAGCTCAAACCACTGGTTAGGATCTGCTGGATCACGGGACGGACTGGACGGCCGACTTAGGCCTCCATTTTGAATACGTAGTTGAAGCTTACGAATGACATGACGGCATCGCTTCAACTGTTTCTTGAGGACAGTTATCTGTTCTTTGAGTTCATCGGTGTCATTAGTCAATCCAAATCCAGTGAAGGATACATCAGCAGCACCAAAGCTTCTTTCTGAGGCTGTGTGACTTGCTGATGATGTGCTTTCTCTGTCATCATCTGAGCTTGGTATCTGGGAGAGGGAGATGGCTGAGCTGCGACGGTGAGACTGAGCAAAGGTAGATGTATTGAGCAGGTTAGAGTCACTACTGACCCGTTTAGGAGTGCCTGGAGCAGGTAGTCCCATGTTATGGAGCTGACGTCTGTAACGCTTGATACGTTCAGCTTGCTGATGAACTGTTCCCTCTGTGGCATGAAGCTTTAGAGTCAATGCTTTGAATCTTCTCTTTGTCGCATTCATCTCCATCTGGGCTTTCTCAAGCTGTTTGCTTAAAGACGGATGTGCATCACTTGGCGCATCTCTCCTACGGCTTGTCCTGTGAGCACCATCTCTTTCATCTTCACCTTGCATCCCATTACGAGCAGAGTCCAGCTCCTTACGCAATCGTTCAATCTCCTTGGCCATATCAACAATCAACTCTGGGTTGAATTCTCTCTCCTGCCCTTCCACTCCTGCGTTATTAAGACGTATGTGTCTCTTCAGGAGCTCAATCAGATTCTGCGCTTTGTCCAGTTTCTTCTGCAGAAGTACGGCCTGCATACTATCAGCTGAAGCTGTAGATGTGTGATCGTGGGGTCTGGTCTGTGCACGCTGCACAGCTTCTTGAAGCTGAGATGCAAGCTGTTCATTCACCAGCTTGAGATTATCTAACCGATCCCTGCCAGACTCAGGAGGTGATTCAGGACCAATGCCCAGATGATGCCTCAATGCTGCGTTCTGTTGCTGTGCTCCCTCTAGCGTCTGGTTCCTCTCTTCAAGAAGTGCTTTGGCTTGGTCAAGCTGTTGCTTCAAGATGGGAACCACGTGGTCTCCTGTAACAGAGTGGACAAATAAAATTATCAGTCAAATATTGCTACGAGTACTAAGCAATTTCATTAATTATTCATTAAGTTAAGTTCATTAACTTAATTTGCAATTATTGATGAGTATGTTTTCCTTTTTATTAAAAATAATGATACATGAAATTTAAAGTACCCGCGTGTTGATTCTGTAAGAGTGCTCAAGACATTTTTTACATTAGTTTAATGCTCACCAGTGATTACTACTTATGAACTAATTGAAGTCTTTTGTACTAAAGATTTGATATTACCTGTATGATCATTGTCTGTTTGATTGAGTAACGCAGCATCCAGTTGTTCTTTGAGCGTAATGGTCTGCCTCTCACTTTCTCTGAGTTTCTTGCTAAGTGCTGCAATGTCTTTGTGAAGTGCAGAGATAACATGTTGATCTTTGTCTTGTTCCTGGCCTGGTACACTACGTACACTCTCTAACTCTTCTCGTTCAACTCTATTCTCCAAAGACTCATACCTCACATGGGCATCCTGTCAAAATGATTAAGAATTGTCTCAATTTGCTATTCTTATAATTTCAGGAAAATCATCAAGTTGAAATGTCTCTAAATCAGCTTATAAACCACAAGACATTTGGAGAATGCGCAAATTTTATTATCAAGCTAAGGAAAAACCATAGAAATATTTAATTTGCATCATTTCAAATTTGTTTATTTGGTTAAGTGGCAACAGAAATATATTATTACTGCAATCCCATGACTTACGTACATCCGACCTCCTTCATATAGGACCTTCCTAAAACAGCTTTTCATGATTCATATCTGATTTATGAATTAGGTATGAGGCTCTTAAATGATCATGTCCTAAGTAGCTCATAAAATGAAGTAAAAAATTGAGAAAGATTTAGGCTCCCTTCACTTTACTGTCGACAAGCACTGAGGCATTTTTATACTAGTCAGCGAAAGCTGTTCTCGTCAACCAGCAAAAAATGAATAAAACAAAAAGAGGTAGAATTAAGCAGAAGCTTGTAATAGTAGGAAGGCTGACCAAAAATCTGATTCTGTGTCAATTATATTTGGAAGTCATTCAATAGAAATCAATATGAATATGCCATATAATTTGGCAGGTGTGTAACTATAGAGAAAAAGATTTTGTTCTGGTAAATAAGCATACAATCGTACTACTGGACAATTGAATGCTTTCCATGTAGACAGGTGTGATGAATTATTATGTAATAGTGCTCGGCATTCAGAGACCTCTATAGATCGGAGTATCTCCTTCAGAAATGAAAGACGATAAAAAAAGTAATGAATACGATTTTAGATTGGCATCTCCGTAATAGGTACATTTACAGGACAAAAATAATCAGAAAAATTAAAACTGCTATTTTCAAATAAAATATGAAGAATTTCGGTTAATTCTAAAAAAAAAAATATTTCTCTGAGTGGCATGAGTGATTGTGATTTTGATAAAAATGTAGAGAAAGAATGTTTGTAGAAACCTTGAGCTTGGAGCGTAAATGATTGACTTCTCTTTGAAGATCATCTTTAGTAGCATTGTTCTGATCATCATGTCCTGGGATACTCCTCAAACTCTCTTCACGCTCCAAGCGCTTCTCAAGAGATCTCTGTTTCTCTTTGGAATCCTTCAGCTGACACTGCAGATCCAATACCTACAAGACAACCATACACATAAACAAATTAAAGCTAAACAATTTCTTTATTTTCCTGACTACCAATATAATATGAAATCACTCCATCAAAACAAAAAATATTTATAAAAAGCGTACTCTTTACAAGCATACTATGCACATTTGAGGGCATGTCAGTTTCATGGCCTTGTGATTCACATGAAAAAAAAGAATAATGAAAATGAATTACTAATGTTAATAATTATGATTAACTAATATGAGATGGTATGACTGACCTAATTAAGGAGACATGAGATGGAATGACTGACCTGTGTAAGAAGTTCTTGTTTGGTGGCAGTGGTGGGATATGAGAGTTCTTCCAGACTGAGACTAGACTGAGGTACTGGGATGTAGAGACCGGTGTCAGGAGATAATACAGGCTGCATTGGGTCATGACCTACACCAAAGCTACGACGCTGAGCTTCACTTGCTGTGGTGATAGTTGGCGATATGTCTGAAAATACAACCATTTATTATTGCAATATCAAATGTGCGACATTTTCTCCAGGAAAGCAGAAGAAAAATCAAAATATATTTTCAAAAAATTATATCTGGCAAATGTTTTGACAAATTGACAATAAAAATGATGAAGTGAAAGTCATGAATATGCATAAGATCAAAGTTGGCTCATCTATACAGTAGAAATGGTTCACTAGTCATGAATAGTGGTTGATATCAAGATGGAGAAGGGATGACAATTTTTTGAACTACAGTCAACCTGTCTATAGTGGCCACTTAAATCGATTCCCTCCAGGTAAAAATACATGTTATAGAACCTGTCTATAGAGGCCACCTGTCTACAGTGGCCACTTAAGTCGATTCCCTCCAGGTGAAAATGCATGTTATAGAACCTGTCTATAGAGGCCACCTGTCTACAGTGGCCACTTTTTCTGTTTCCCTTGGGGTGACCTCTGTAGACAGGTTTGACTGTACAATAATAAAAAGGGCTCAACGTGCCTTGTCAACAAACTCAAATATAGACTTTAAAGCAATAGAAATTCCTGAAAAGAATAGATGGACCTTTTGCATTCAATAAAATTTGACAGATTGCAGATCATCTCATCTCGTAGGACAAGACAGACAATCAGTACCGAGCATGGGAAAACTTAGCAGTTTCAAAGAACTCTAGTTTTGTAAACGTTCCGTACTTGTGAAATTCACAACTATAAAATATTGTTGAGAATGTATGATTTTGCTTCTTACCATTGTTATCACTGCCTACACCGCTACCTACACCACTAGTGGTTGTTGACTGTACAGGACCTTGTCTGTCAATCACAACATGAAGGTTATCTCTCCTACTGCCCATCCCTTCTTCTATCTGTCTCCTTAGTGTCTGCATAGCAGCCAGCTCAGCACCCAGCACCTCCCTCAGACTACCCCTCTCAACATCACTCCCTGTCTCACTTTGATGGGTGATGTTCACATTCAAAGGAAGGTTGGAATGCAAGGCATTCGTCAGACGGCTTAGCTCACGGATCTGCTCCTGCATCAACTGTTGAAGCTGAATTATAATGCAACAATTACAGTGTCAACATTATACTCATCACAATTCTCGGTCAACAATCATAGACATTGCTTTGATTTCAAACTTCAGTTACTAAAGCTTCTGTATTGTATGGACCTCATTTCAAAGGGATTACACAAAATGACCATGGGATAAAAATATCAGCTTATTGGAGAATTTTTTGTTATGTTCGACAACATCTAATGCATGCCTTGTGTGATATCGGAAGCTTACAAATATGAGCCGGTTTTATTTTCATTTACAATAGGTCTCTACAATGTCCTATATAAATCAAGTATATAGCTTTACCCATAAATACTCAGTGTTGAATGATAAAGGCTTTAAATCCAAATTTATTAGTATTCTATATTTTACATGACAATCCTAAAACAAGCATATCACCTATAATGTTAATAAATGCAGTCTTACATCATCATGAACAGGTTATGACCAGAGCCTATTCGGCTATTATTTCTTCACCACCATTTTGACCAAATAAAGATCTTTTATTTACCTGTTCAGATGAATCACTACCTCTGGGCGAATGGTCAATATTTAACAGTTGTGTGCTCTGGCGTAATCTACTGTTTTCTGACTTCAGCTCCTGTAATGGGTAACAGTATTAGAGGTACACAAACTACATTTCTAAACAAGTGGCTGGAAGTAATCTAAAGGTATTTATTACAAGCAAGAATGATTACTTATTTAAGTGATACAGCTCCCTGTAAGCTCTATTAGTTTCATTATTACAGGCTTTTCATGAATAAAAAAAAAACAGGTTGGATAAAAAATCATGTTCTCTCTATATTTAAATTGGAAGCTCAGTAAAAGCTGTTTTTTTTAAATGAATCAATGATATTATTTTAATCTAAATATACCTTCTACTTTCTCACTGGAAAACGAAATGTATTTAAAAAAATACTGTTTTTTCAGTAATAATGCAGGACTACATATGACAAAAAAAGGCTAATTGAGTTGTGTGAATCCTTACCTTGATCAATCCATCCTTGATTTTTGTTGCATTATTCAGCTCATCAATATGATCTTGCTTGGATTGAAGCTCATCTTCTAATTCTATTATCTTCCTTCGTAGCTTCATCTATAAGGAGACATTACATCATGAGGCCGTTAGCTCAACCAGTGATTGATACAGTGATCTACTAACAACCCAGATGCGCACTTAAACATATCACAATGGTCCTTTCAAATTAATCACGAGTTGATCTTGTCTTTGGCCATCCAATTCTGCTAAATTGGTAAGTTACGAATTTCACTTTGAGGAAATTGAATAAAGTGTTAAAGCTGATGACATTCTAATGATATAAGTAAGAAATACAAAATACAAGGCTATATAAATGAAGGAACATGTAACAAACAAAATCAGGTCTATACACCCTTTCCCATTTATATATACATACAATTCAGCATCTTTTAAGAACTTTGATGGTATATAAACAAATAAGTAGATACCTTGATACAGTTCTGAAAATAGTTTTTATTACTGAAATTCATGCTTCTTTCTTTTTTTAAATCAGGAATCAAACTTTGAGCACCTTTCAGAAACAGAAAACATATTGTTTTGTATTCATCTAATCAGTTAATACTAGAATTGTCCATTCAATAGACACCTCATTTCAATAAAATGAAGTGCCAGAATGCATGAAAACCAAGAAAGAAGGCTGAATTACAAGGAAAATGATCCCTTTTTACCACATACTACTGACTTGTCGATCAAAACTTCTAATGCATATTCTTTCCATTTAAAATTTGTCTGTTTATCAATACATGATCACATTCGGAACATAGTTTATGTATATTTTGCCCATACACTCATTTGTCTGACATAATTTGGAGCTCTGAAGAAGACATAAATATTGAGCGTACCCACATAATGGACTCAGCTGTCAAAGGATTACTGTAATATCGGAGTTGTCAACCTCATATCCATAAAAATCTTATCTCTCATGAATTGCAAATATCCCATTTTGTCCTTTAGTATCCTATTTTCAGTGAGAATCCTACTAGTTGGTAACTCTGCTTTATGTATTTAATGAACACCAAAGAAGGTTTGAGTAGAAGTGTGAATGAATAGAATCCTGAGGTGACTTACTGCATTCTGCTTGGCTTGTCGCTCCATCTCTTGCTCTTCTTGAAGTGATTCCAGAGATTCCCTAAAATTAACAAATTTTCAGAAAAAAGTTTAAATTATTCAGAATATGATGAGCATGGTCATTGTACTCACACAGGACAGCAATCAATATCCAGGCAAAGACTACAAAGCACTAAAAAAAAAGACTAATAATATCAATACATAACTGTACACTGAACATATCTCTGACTTACTTTGCTTTAGCAAGAAGTTTGTTCTTGGTGTCAAGGTCATCCTTGAGAGATGAGATGTATTCTTCATCAGGTTTCTGAGATCTCAGTCGTGACAGCATATCTGTAAGTAGATAAAGAAATTCTACAGAAAATACTGGAGAAGTAAACATTTTCATTGGATCTTGTGATTGGTAATTTTGCAACCATGAATTCTCCAAATTGTCATATATTGAAGTGAAAATAACATTCCGTTAATAGGTCTAAAATTCAGTTAACGCAAAAAAAGTTATGCATGTCAAAATATTGGCATTTTATAGTAATTGCAATGCTGTAGGTTGGTAAAAATGTTGAATTGACTTTTACGCAGCACAGATAAAACAAGAGAACCTGTTGATGTTAGCAGAATTGAAAGAAAAGACTACTTGTGAGTGCATGCTCTAGATAACGGTTTATCATTGAAATTCAATATATACATTTATTTTTACCATTGACTTGTTGTATATCATTATCATCCTTCAGTCCTGCTATCTTGGCATGAGTTGGTGTGCTCGGTACCAGCCCCTCAAAGATATAGTCTTCTTAACTCATACTGAACATTTGGTGTGTCTTTAAGCTTGTCTCTCATGAGCCTCTCATTATCATCTTTGAGCAGGGAGGGGGAGGAATAAACTCCTTTTTACCTTTAAGTTTGTCTATCTCTCTATTGAGTCTCTCATTTTCATCTTTGAGTCTAGTCATCTCAGCATGATGTGATGGACTGGGCGATGCTCTCACAGCTGATTGCTGCATCTCTAAGAACAATCGGTCTTTCTCCCTCCCACTTTCAAGCAGCTTCTGTTCATATAATATTAATTGATCATGAATTAAATGATGTAAAATAGACCTGCCGAAACTAAGCGAATAACCATAAAGATAATTTCAACCAAAGATATGGACAATTCATTCTTACATTATAAGACAATAGTACTTTAAGCACTCCGCAGAGTGTATATGTGCACTCTATAAATGAAATGTATTACTATATCTATTCTAAAGAAATTAGACAGTAATGCATGTTTCAGCTTGCCAAATGATGAATGATTCATTCAATTCAAATTTAATTAATTATAATTATCATTATATGCCTATCATACTGAGAGCCTAGCTCACCTAAACCATGTGTGTTTCCTTATCAATACATTTACTATCATTGAATTCCCTGGCATATTTCCTTAGTTACTGAATTCACCAGATGTGTTTGGTGATGTTCAGGGTTTCTTCTGCTGTGACCTTTGACATTTGACCCACTAAATTCAAACTCTAATCATTTCATCCGCACACTCAAATAGATACCTGGGTTAATCACTATTTCCAAAGTTATTTCATTAAACAGTTACTTTACGGTCATTTGGGATATGAAGTTATGAACAAACCCATTCTATCATCTAAATTCATGCATAATCACAAGCTTTTCTAGGTGATTTTGTATAGTTTTTTTCCCTGTGACCTTTGACCCCTGAACCCCATCTTACAAACAATAATGAATGATGGGCAATTATACCTCTATGGTTTTATCCTTCTCTGCTAAAGCGTTCCTCATCTTTGCTAGCAGTGTTCCCTGTTCATGATCAGCTCTCGCAAGAGTCTCCTCAGCATTCTGTCAAGCACACAACACAAAATACAAAAAATGAAAATCAATTTGCACACAACACACACACACACACACACACACACACACACACACACACAAACTAAAAACAAATGACGAGCAATTATAGATTTTGTGCTTCATTTAAGACTTTAATCCTTAAAAGACATAACTAACTAAAAGAAACTATATTTTTTGCATTTCACAAGATCTATATAAATAAATAGTATTGGAAGGCAGCATAAATATATGAAACCATTATAGGAAGTGCTGAAGAGCATTTCAATAGAGCGTCGGGGATTCTTTGTATCCATGCACCAGTTACATAATCAAATGCTGATTCATAAAACTACATACACTCAAGATATACATTACTTGTCCTCAAGACTTTGTTTCGTTTAGGTAAAACATCCTCAGATTTTTTAATAGAAAAGTTTTATAATTAATCTTTAAGTTTTATTCATAGCATTTTATTGTTGTCTTTCTGATGTCTGGTGTATTTCCCATTATAATTCTTAAAAACAATTTTATTTTTATGTACTAAATACAAAAGCATGATTTTCTTGAACAGAATGAGGCATATCAATATATAGATGAATTTATTGCATTGCATGACATATTTATTTTACCTGTAATTCAAACTCCTTCTCATTGATTTGTCTCTGTAGATCTCTGAGTGCATTGCTTTTATCCACAAGGGCTCGGTTGTATTTATCATTCAGATCCTAAATGGGAAGAAA